>JAIKVJ010006861.1:0-11491 GCA_024679225.1 Phytophthora pisi
TTGTGGTGGTAGGCGTCGCAGTCGTCGCTACTGGAGTCGAGGTAGCGTCGCTCGAACCTGTACTTGTGTCCGCATCAAGAGAGGAGGCGTCGCCTGAAAGCAGGCATGGCAAAGTCAGCATCTCGCCATGGCGATGGGGCAGTATCGGCACGAATTACCGGCGGTTTGAACGGATATCACGGCGGCAAGATGTACGCAAAGCAGTAGCAAGCCTAAGCGCCATGCTGCGTGGCGGCGGCCTCGCTGAGCCACCATGCCTTCTCTTTTGTTTCGGTGTATGTGTGGGGGGGGTCTCGTTCGCCAGCCAGAGCGAAGGTGATGGAGCCATGGGAATCGCGCGATCCCTATGTATAGTTGGGTCCAGTGCGCTCGAGGCAACCGGACGGAAGCTCACTTGGATTCACCACAGGATTGCATTTCCACTCGAGCCTCGCTGGCGTAAACCCCCTGCGCTCGGTCACTTCTTCCAGCCGTGTTAAGGTTGGCACGCCTCCGCTCGAGCTCGTAAACGGGATGCCGACACTGCGGTTTCGTCGGGCACTTGGGGGAGAACATATCGTGGCTTGATTTCGCTGTGTCCTGGGCGAAACGCACCGCCAACACCAAGTCTGCGACTCACCTAACAGCAAAAGCAATCTCTGACACTGCAAGTTAGTCAGACGTCATCTGCAAGGTGCAGGACAGAGGGCCAAGGGGGAACGCTCAAGTGAAGGTGCAGTAGCGAATCCGCTACGTGGACACTCTATAATCGTATAACGGGGCCAAAACCGGCCTTCATAGCCTGCTACGCTTAGAAGAAGGCGGCGACGACGGCGGCGACGACGGCACCGGCCGACACGGCGGCCATGCTGGCGCTGCTGCTGGCCGAGGCGGCAGCCGACGCGGCCGACGAGGACGAAGCGGTCTGCGAAGTGCTGGAGCCGCTAGATGTCGTCGACGAGGTCGAAGACGTCGCGGGGGTCGACGCAGCCGAGCCCGTGGAGCTGGTCGTCACGGTAGCAGACGTGCTGGAGCCGGCGGCCGAGCCCACGGTAGCGGTAGTGCTGGCCGACGAGCCGGCAGTGGCAGTGGTGGCCGACGAGCCGGCAGTCGACGAAGCGCCCGAGCAGTAGTTGGTCAGTGGGGTGATCAGGTCCGCGTACAGGGCGAACGCGCCCAGGGTGCACTCCGACGGGGCGAGCGTCTCGAGCTGCTTGAGCACCGACTGGCAGGCCGTGTTGGTGCACATGATCTTCATCTCGGCGTCTGTGGGCGTGGCCAGCGAGGTGACCGTGTAGCCCGAGTCCGACGCGCACGTAGTAGTGTCCGACGAGGTCAGCAGCGTCTGGAGCGAGGTCACGTCGCAAGCGGCGGCGTTGGAGACGGCGACGAGCGTGGCGGCGGTGGCGGCGAAGGCGGCGAACTTCATGATACTGACGGGGTTGGGAGTAGAGGCTAGCTGCTTGGGTGGGCAGAAAGAAAATTCGGAAATGAGCTTATCCTCGGCGGCATCTTGAAAGCTCTTGCCATGCTTGCCAGCAGCCAGTGGCCCGCCTGCGTATCTCCCCGAGGACCAGACGCTGATCTGCAGGCCCGGCAGATGGCGTCCAGAGCGCGAGCTGTGCCCGTGCGACAGGCGAGCCGGTTCGGGGCATACAGAGCCAAGTACAATTTCTGACTTCTAGGCGATTGCGGTGACCGGCTCACCTTGCAGTCGCGGGATTCAGGATGCAGGCGGGCCGTGCAAGGCCGGCCCGCTCTCGCGGCGAAGCGTGCCGCCCTGCCTGGGCCGCTGCTGGCAGCTCCCTCGCCGCGGGCGCGTCTAAAGTATCGTACGGTACAGTAGAGAGAGCGCGCTGTCGGCTGCAGTGTATAACGCCAGGCATGCCAGCCTTAGGTTGAGCCTGACCGCTTCCAGCTCGGGTCCGTGGCCGTCTGCAAATGCACGATGTGGCGCCGCCACATGGGGCGCGAAACTCGTGGGCGTAATGCGGGCGCGGTGTGTATCCACGCCCTTCCACGTCCCCGTAGAGACTGATCCAGCGGACAGCACATTAAAAACACACGCAAAGCTGTGAATCGCACAAGGGCCTCTAATAAAAGCATACTGGGGGTTGCACCCCCAGACCTCCGCATTAGAAAAACTAACTCCGAGTGTGCGGCAACGGGTCCGTTCGCTGGAATGCTCGTCGCTGGGCCCGCCTACGCAAATACCGCGCGGCCCTGCTTCGCGGGCACCCCGCGCGGGTTTGCTACGGCTACGCTCCTCGCAACCGCTATCTACCGCCTTCAATTTGGATGTATATTTTCAGTGGAATTCACGGATCTGTGGTGTTTTTAATATTTTGTCGATCCAGCGCAGCGCGTTATTACCGAATTACCTATGTTATTATATGCCATACACTTCAGCGAACTCTATAGAGTCGACATTTCGGTGCCCTGGCTAGCCATGCAAATGCATAGAAAACGCGTTTCAATACAAATATCAAGTGAGTCACTATAAAAGGGCAGTGCACACCAGTCTTCCCGAAACGCCTGTGATTGGTCAATTAGGGGGTGTTTGGCATAACATATAGACGGTGATAACATAGGTAATTCGGTACAGCGGATGAGGACGGCGCTGACGGGCAAACTGCGGTCCGCGTGTCCACGCCCTCATTTTGGCGCTCGATCGGCTGTATTCAATCAAACAGCCAAGGCGCCCGCCCAGCACGCCGGTCAGGGCAGGCCGGCCGGCAGAAACCCAGAACTCGATCAGGGGAGCTCAGCGCCGCAGGCTCGTTGACGTGACCTAACTGCGCAACTGCAACGTTACCAACGCGCCGAACGTACGTCAGCAGGCCCACGTTCGTGACAGCTACGGTGCTGTCGGTGACCGACTCGGTCTCCGGTGCTTGCCGGCGGACCGCGCAGACCTCTCTTGCGTCGGCGTACATACTGGAGGCGCAGCAACTTCCGTCCAAAGCTGCCGGCTGAGTGAGCGATGCCCCCAGCTTTTGGTGCCGTGGCAGGGGAGACGAAGAATCGTGAGACTGGCATGAGTTGCCACACACTTTGCGACGCGGTGCTCAAGCTCCGCACCAATTCATTAAATTATCGTTTTCAGATAGGTCAGACGCCCCGTTCTCGGTGGCGTTCTGCATGTACATGGTCTAACATGTGGGAATTTTTAGTGGAGGGCGTAGTTGGGCTCGAGCGAGCGGGACTCGCTTGCGTCCGCGAAACCCCGCTCATTGCCGTTCTTCCTCTGGTGGTGGACGGCCACTACGCGCGGGTATCCTGCTTCTGCCAGTGAGACTTCAGCAGTGCAAGACGCAGCTGCAACCGCACGGGATCGGATGCAGCGTAGTTCATGGGGGTGCGTCCTTCGCGATCCACTCTGTCCGGGTCGGCACCCGCAGCTACGAGCAGCTTCAGGATGTCCCCAAAGTCGTTCGCAGCTGCACTGTGCAGGCTGGTAGTCCCGTCGGTGGACTGTGTCGCGTTGGCATCGGCACCGCGCGCAAGTAACAGCTCTACCACTTCCTTCCGGCCCTTCGACACGGCGCCTCGCAGAGATGTGGTCTTGTTGGCCCCCGACGTCGCTTCCAGCTCGGCCCCGTGGTCCAGTAGCAGCTCGACGACGTCCTTGTGGCCGCAGTAGGCGGCGATGAAGAGCGCGCGCAGGTCGTTCTGCGCCTGGGCTTCCAGCTGAGCACCGTGCGCTAGGAGCTCGCGCGCCACCCCGACGTGGCCACGTTCAGCTGCAATGTGCAGCGCTGTCATGGTTCCCGGATGCTTCTCGGCGTCAACGTTCGCGTCAAATGACAGCAGACATCGCACCACGTCGCCATGACCAGACTCGGCCGCCAGGTGGAGTGGCGACGAGTGGCGCTGTGCACACACGGCATCCACATCAGCACCATTGAGCAGCAAACTGTTGACAACCGTAAGATGTCCGTGCTTGGCTGCATAATGCAACGCAGTGTAGCCCGTAGATGCAGTTGCGGCATCCAGCTTCGCACCGCCCCACAACAAGTGAAGCACAACAGCCAGGTGGCCCTGTCGAGCCGCAAGTACCAACGGCGTGGCTTGCTTCTTACCGCCGATAGCTTCAATGTCGGCCCCGCGAGCCAACGCGTGCTCCACCATTTGGAGATAACCGTGTTCCGCGGCAGTGCACAGGACGCGCGATGCTGCGTCGGGCAAGCTGGAGGCGCACTCGTCGTGCGAGAGCAGGAAACGAACGATCTCCAAGTGACCACGTCGAGCTGCCAGCATGATCGGGTGTCTCGATGCTTCAAAAGCAGCAAGGTCCGTTGAATTAGCTGCGCCACGAGTCAGCAGGTAGTGCACCATGTCGAGATGGCCGTTCTTGGCTGCTAGGCAAAGCGCCACTTGGTTGGATCGACAGGAAGAGGCCTCCTTTTCCAGCTCATCCGGAGTTCGCGGCTCGACTTCAGGTGCTTCTTGTTCTTCGGCGGGTGAAGCCTTCCCTTCCGCTCCCGCTGCTACCAGTTTTTTTCGCCTCCGATGTCGCCGCCGGCGCGTACTCAAGTCCGCCGCATCGCCATCTCCAGCCGCAGCCAAGTAGTCCGTCGTCACAGCGTCGATGTGTGCTCCATGCGCGATCAGCAGCTCGGCAATTTGAACGTGTCCGTTTTCAGCTGCGCGGTGCAACGGCGTCGTGCCGCGCTCGGTGGCGGCATCTACATTAGCCCCTCGCTCCAACAGCAGCGCTGCCACCTCCACGTGTCCTTGGTACGCAGCCTCGTGCAACGGAGTCGTGCCAGCCACTGTGCGCTCGTCCACGGGCAGACCCTGGTCAATCAGATACGAGGCCACATCAGCAAAGCCCGATGCCGACGCCAAGTGCAAGCCAGTAGCCCCACCAGGCAGCGCCGCTGACAGACTCGCGCCGCGAGCCAAGAGCACCTTGACGGTGTCCAATTGCCCGTGCATAGCCGCAACGTGCAACGGCGTGGCGCCGTCAGTGTCGCCTGAAGGGCTCGACTCCTCCGTGAGCAGCGCCTTCCCTGCAAGCTGCTCGGGCGACGAGCACGTAGACGAGCTGCTGCTGCTGTCGAGACCGCTGCCCTCAGTCCCGGTAGAAGCGCTGGAGTCGCTGGACTTTATCGACTTGACTGGGGAGCTCTCGAGGGACTTGGAGTCGAGGTCCTGGTCCTGCCCGCTCTTTTTCGATGACGACCAACTGTGCGGCTTCCTCGGCGGATCCTCGGGGTTTTCCATCTGCCGCTCCAGGAACTTGGCCACTTCTGCGTGCTCGTTCATCTCGGCGATGAAGGCGGCGTCGTTGCCGTCCACGTCGCGAGCCATGACGTCCGCTCCGTGCGAGACGAGGGTCTGCACCAAGGGCATCGATCCTGTCCAGGCCGCAAACATGAGCGCCGAGAATCCTTCAGGCGTAGCGACTTCCAAGTGGGCGCCCGCTCTCAGCAATTCATCCACGGCATCATCGTGACCACCGACGCAAGCGAGGTGGAGCGCCGTAAAGCCATCTTCATCCGCCGCGTCCAGCCAGGCGGTCGTCGAAGAGGATGAAGAGGAGCACTTCGCGATGTCAATGCTGGAAGACGGAGAGGACGCGCTGGTGCGAGCCGTCTGCACGAGCTTGGCGATCTGCTTGACATCCCCGGTCTGCGCTGCGCGCTGCAGCAGTTGCGCGAAGCTGGCGCCGTTGGTGGAGGCAGAGGATGGCGACGAGAAGGGCGACATGGACTCCTCGTCCTCCGTGACGGGGCTGCCTCCGCTCTGCGTGCTGGAGCTCGTGGCGTGCATGCGGCAAAGTTTCAAGTGGCGTCGGGGAGGGCGAGCAGGGGCTAAACGCGGAGCGAGCAGGGAGGCCTGGAGCTACGGGACGGCGAGGTGATGTGGCCGCGGAAATGCTGGAAGCCGCGCTGGCGACTCGCTCACTCGCCGGAAGACTCGGAGCTCTGGCGCTCGTGGGCTGGAGCGCGAAATGCCTGCGGCCAGGCAGCGGGGTCCGGGTGCGTCACGCCGACAGGCGAGCGACGGACGATGGCGGGCGTCCAGTTCGGCGCAGAAAGAGGCCGGAGCTCGCGAGAGGCAGGGCCCGGAGCGTGCGGTTGCTGGCGACGCCGCGACTGGCGGCTCCGGGGCCTGGGGCTCGTTCCGGCCGTAGTTGCACCGCGGATTTTTTCGAACGTGCGCGCTCATTGGTCGATGGGGGTTGAAGCGGTCCAGAAAATAGAACGTCCAAACGAGTCCGCACTGCGGGCTCCGTAGCGAGCGGCGCTCGGAGCGCCGGAGATACAGGTCGCGGAGTCTCATGAGGGTACATGTAGAGAGCTTTGGCGCGGAGCTCGGAGTCTGCACCAAATGGACACTGGTGCGCCGCCAGCGAGTCTCCCAAAAACGACACAGTCGTCGTGTTGTGTTGAGCGGAGACCGGTGCAGGTGCGGATCGACGCGACCGGGCGGCGTTGCAGTCCAAGAGGCTGCCGCTGCAGACGTGAGGCTGCCCATATCCGTGCGTGCTCGTCTCTAGGGTCTCTCCATTTACAGAGCTTGAGCTCGCTTACATGGGCGCGCTGTTTGGGTGAGAAGCTCACTGTCAGCGGAAGGCTGTAACGAAGTAAGAATGATACTATCAATTTTTAGACGGAGATATGGCACGTAAAAACATTCATTAGAGTGTCCACATCCACTGTGGCGGCCACCACTTCCGCGAATGGCAGCGCTGTTGCCTGGTGCTGCTAGAACGATGATTAATAGTCTAGCCAGCGCCACTGCACCCTACACGTCATGTCATCCAAGTGCGGTGGGATCTTCAAACGCCAGGGCCCTACAACACTGCTTTGATGAGTATATCGTGCTGTCGCTTCAACCAGGCAAGGCCACCAAAGGATGAACTGCACTTGATGCAGCAAACTGAAACGACGAACGCGCATGCGCACAGGTTCTCCATGCAGCACAGGGATTCAGGAATCCATTCCTACCAGGAGAATCCGCTCACGCAATAGTGACGACTCAGGTTCAGAGACCAATGTGCAAGACGCCACGCCTTTTCTGAAAGTTTATTTTAGCAAAAGCGTGTCAGTGACCAAGGAGCAGCGGCAGCCTCTTGGACTGCAACGCCGCCCGGTCGCGTCGATCCGCACCTGCACCGGTCTCCGCTCAACACAACACGACGACTGTGTCGTTTTTGGGAGACTCGCTGGCGGCGCACCAGTGTCCATTTGGTGCAGACTCCGAGCTCCGCGCCAAAGCTCTCTACATGTACCCTCATGAGACTCCGCGACCTGTATCTCCGGCGCTCCGAGCGCCGCTCGCTACGGAGCCCGCAGTGCGGACTCGTTTGGACGTTCTATTTTCTGGACCGCTTCAACCCCCATCGACCAATGAGCGCGCACGTTCGAAAAAATCCGCGGTGCAACTACGGCCGGAACGAGCCCCAGGCCGCTGCCTGGCCGCAGGCATTTCGCGCTGTCAGACGCTTTGTCGGTTCATCCTGGGGAGCAACATTACTCATCGAGCAGTCCCAAAGTCTATTGCGATTGTCCTCCCCCATTTCTCTGCCCTAGTGTGTACGATAGCAATCACGGAGGCGCCTTTTCCTAGCTAATTCCATCGCAGCCGAAGTATCAAATACGTAGTGCTTGTTGCACCCCTTCTCAACGCGCAGCGCTCAAAGCCATTCACACGTACCAGTCCCCTAGAAGCAGGGTGGCCTCACTGTGATGGCGGGGCTGGGGGCGTCTCAGAGGCAGCTTCACCGACCTTCAAGCCCTCCAGCGTCCTGATAAGCAGCGCCTTCTCCTCAATGAACTGCGGATCCTCTGCTCACCACGTCAGCGAACCAAAGGCTGTTAGATTCTGAAACATCCATCATGATAACGGGAGCCCACTCGTACCTTTGCTGTTTTGGAAGTTTTTCAGGTATGCGATAAGCTTTTCGCGGTTGTTCACTAGAATCTGCGAGATGGCCTCAGGCTTTTTCGGGTTAGCCACGAACACCTTGAACACGTGGAAGGCCTCGAACTGGATATTTGCGCTCGTGTCACGAAGCAAATTCATCATCATCTTGAGGTTCTCCTTCTCCCTGAGCACACCCAAACGACTTCAGTACCCTGGACTCATTTTCGCATACCGACACGCTCGTACAAACGTACCCGATGTACTTCATCATGATGTCGAAGTTGGAGCGATCCAACAAGATCTCTCCAAGCAGCTTCAGCGACTGGCGCCGAGTGACGTAGTTTTCGGACATCAGCAGACAGTTGTATTTTGCGAAGACCACATCAAAGTTGGACGTGAAGAACGTAGCAGCGAGCGTCGTGTGGCGCGTGAACAGGTCCTTGAATGTAGCAAACGCATCCGACCCGACCTCGAAGTTGGGCAGATGGACATACACATCGAAAAACTTCCACAGGTCGGGCGAGTACAAGATCTTGCCTGCAAGAATCTCGTGGCGAATCGACTGCCACAAATCCGTCACAACGATGAGCATACGTAAGCTTATCGGCGCCATTATTTCTTCTCTTCGAAGATGGTAGAACAGTCCTCACCTCGCGCAGCATGGTGCCGCAGTTGAGCGCCACCTCTGGGTTCTCGTAGCCGGCTACGAGCGCCGACAAGATCTCCGGCTTGCGCTCCACGTAGCCCACGAAGCCCGCGAGGTCACGACGCATGAGGTTGTTGTACACCTGAGCGAACTGCTTGCGTGCCTCGAAAGGCAGCTTGTCCAGTCCCGTGATGAGCTTGGGGACGAGGCCGCTTCCAATAAGCAGCTCCGCTAGCTGCGCGCACTTCTCCGGCTTGGCCTCCTGCTCTCCATCTCCGTACAGCAGCAGCTTCATCTCGCTCAGGCGCTTAGTCACTTCTTCCACAGGCTGAAGGGCCCACACATGTCGGCGTTAGCTAGTAGTGAATCAAACGAGTACCAAGGCGGCATCAACTCCTCACCGTTCCGTCCTTCGAGGGCTTCGCAGGGGCCGACGGGTCCACCAGCGCGTCCTTCAGCAGCTTCACCAGCTGGTCTGGGTTCTTCCGGCGCGAGAAGAGCGACATGCGGAGGAGGGCACGGCCGTGGGAGTGACGGGTCGAGCGAGTAGGGACAGTGAGAAACGGATTGCGTCGACTTCCGGGTAGATAGTTCTGGTGCGGCCTAGGACAAAAGGGCTTCCGGGTATCAAGTATAGTTTACGGGGAAATCCCAATTTTCGTCCGTAGTTTTGAGCTAATTTCAAAATCAGGTGTATTTAACGGGAGAGCACACTAATAGGGGGAGTCGAACCTGGAAAATCCCTCCCAAAAAGGGATTCCCAATATCTGAGCAAGAAAATGACCAAAAGATAAGCAAAAACTGAGCGATACGGGGGTTGTCAGAAATTGCTCAATAAATGTGAGATCGCACTTAGAGAGATACGATGGCCCCCTTCCCGGCGTAGGTGGCGAAGCCGAGAGGGCGAAGCAGGAAGGGCTACGGCTCGGGCGCGCTAGAGCAGTATCCACAGCGCAAACACCCGCAGTAGCGTGCACGCCCTCGATGGTATTCTCGGAGGTGGTGTTGGCGGCCGCAGTAGTTATACTTCTATGGTCAGGACACCGTTTTTAACACATCGCACATAGAACATACAGAGGACCTGTCTCTACCATTACACTCTTCAAATCACCAAATCGCTGTGGAAGAGACAGAGCACCTGTCAGTAGCGTGATATTGTTAGAGTTGAATTTTAAGCCAAAGTTTAAAATTTCGAACAATCAAGGCAACGCAAAATCTTCTAGAAAGCTCTTATGAGAAAGAGCAAATATTCGGAAGGAAAAAGTTTTCTATTTAAAGAGATAAATACTAAGTATATAAACCAAGCCAGCTTCCTAGCAAACATCAACAACCAACGAATCAGAAGACATGGCAACGTTTGCGGACGTCATAGCTATCAATGATAAAATGCTCATTATTATGAACAGACTAATTTATCTTTGTGAGAAGTTTAACGTTGTTTATCAGGCTGATCCTGAAACAGGGACATTCTACTTCCATAACAAAAATATTTATGAAAATAATATGGCAGGTAAAGAGTTTATTAAACCTATCTACGAGCAATTGTATAAAGAGAAGTTGCTAATTTAATGTGCTTCCATATATTTTTTTAATCTAGAAGGAAGAGATTTCAATCCTGACACATGGATATACTATGAATAATTACAGCATATTCAACACCATGGTTCAGCTATCGTTCAAGTCGAAGTACTCCTCGATCGAGGAGATGCTCAAGGATCAAGCATATTGCGTTCGATTGATGCAACTTTCGTGGTTTCAGAAGCGGAAGGAGTATCCGATCGTACGCAGACAATTCGGTCATTACAAGTGTGATGGTGAGCTTATCAAGAGCAATGAACAGCTTGAATATTTGACCCCATGTGATCGAATGTGGTGTCGGTCAGACAATTCATGCTGCTATAAAAACGTTCACGAGTATCGATGCCATAGTTGTGGATATTTCGAGATCCGCAAGTAATCCAATATTTTTTTAAAATAACTTTTCCTAATTGATCTTAAGACAAAGTTATATAATATAAGGATAACAATGGCATACTCTCCTGAAAAATACCAAGCTAACAAGGCAGCGATCGCAGCCGCAAAGAAGCGGTACTACGAGAAGAATCGTGAAAAGATTCTCGCTCGTCAGAAGTAATACGATGAGAAGAATCGTGAGAAGATTCTTGCTCGTCAGAGACTGTACTATGCTAGGCGCGCGGGCAAGATCGCGCTCGACTAAGCTCCATGTTTTTTTTCTCACGACTTACAAAGATGAATCCATTTTAAGCGAAGCCCAAATAATATACCAAGAAGAGATCGAATATTTTATCTTTTCTCACATATAGTCGCTATGCTGTCCTACGAACTCGATGCTCTCAAGCGCCTCAACATCCCGGTCAAGCGATGGGGGTCATCGTTCCGTGTCAAGGTCAAGAATCAGAACGGTCGTATCGTATATATATCTTCATTCGAGAAGGGTAAGAACCGCGATCTCTTGTCAAAGCAGTACAATATCCCTAAGTCCCGTATCCAGCGACACTTCACTCCCAACTACAAGCCACCGTCGAGCTACAACTTTCGCAAGACGAAGGTGTACGACGAGCACCTGTACGAGAACTACTCTCACAAGGATACCATGTCCAACATTCGTTCGCTCCTCTCTAAGCAGGACAAGGCTTTCAAAGCTGATGTCCAGCTTGGCTACAAGCTGATTGATCGCATCACAGGACTCGAGAGAAACTATCAGCCTTCCACGAACACTTCAGTGTTCAACAATCCTATCCCAATCAACTCCAAGGCCGATATTGAGAAGAAGATCATGGGTGAGATGCTTTCTAAGGATTTCACTGAGCGCATCAGCTACCCATCTTCAAGCTATCAGCTCAAGGAGATCACCATGGCTAAGGTCATGATCTACAAGCGTGATCACATTCTCGGCGATAACATCGAGATCCCAGAGAGCATCAAGAAGAACAAGTTCATCATCGATTTCCCTAGGACTAACAACAA
>JAIKVJ010006862.1:0-11325 GCA_024679225.1 Phytophthora pisi
GACACGCTGGATGCGAGCCCCCACGAGTCGATGACCTTGGCCACGCCCATCTCGCAGAAGGCGCCGAACGCGCGGTTCTGCCGCGACGCGCTGGACGTGAGCGGCGAGCCCGTGAGCATGATGAAGAGCATGATGCCGAGCGACCACATGTCGGCCGCGAACGCGTCGTACGCCTCCTGGTTGACCACCTCGGGCGCCATGTAGTAGGCCTTGCCCACGGCCTCGCCGCGGCCGCGCAGCGGCTCGTCCGTGCTGAGCCCGAAGTCGCCGATCTTGCACGTCCCGCGGCAGTAGAAAACGTTCTCCAGCGACAGGTCGCGGTGCGCGATGCCGTGCGCGTGCAGGAAGCGCACGCCGCGCGCGCACTGCGCGAAGAGCTGCAGCGCCTCGCGCTCGGGCAGGCGGTTCTTGGGCGCGGCCTCCAGCAGGTCCCACAGGTCGCCGCCCGGGCAGAACTCCATGACCACGCACCACGTGTCCTGCGCGTGCAGGAACTCGCCGCGGAAGCGCACGACGTTCGGGTGCGGCGGCAGCGCCATGAGGCGCGCCACCACGCGGTGCTCGCTCCAGGGGTTGTCCACGTTGCGGCTGCGGCGCAGCGCCGCCATGGCGCGCGCCAGCGACACCTGCTTGATGGCCACCAGCTCGTCGCCGCGCTGCGCGTCCTCGTAGAGCCCCACGGGCCCGTACAGCGCCTCGCTCAGCGGGCGGCGCGCGCGGAAGCGGTCGGCGAACAGCATCGGGCTGCGGGGCGAGGGGGGGGTCTGTGTTGGTCGGTTGTGCGCTTGCTCGCGCTTGCTTGCGTGAGCTGCTGTGAGCTGCACTGTCGCCGTCGAGCGCAGATTCGGTTGTGAGCGTTCGTGGCGCCTCGGACTCGGCCAGGCGGGCGCAACTAACGGCGGCGGAAATGCTATTGCGGCCGTCGAAGGAAATGTATTGTTCGGCGGGCGGCCCGGGTCGCAGACGCGGCGCGCTTGCGGCAACGTACGCCGCCTCGCGCACCGCAAGGCCAGAAAACGCGCCCGAAAATGCTTTGGGCGCTGAACCCGGGCCGGGCGGTCCGGAACCGTCAGCGAGTGGGACGTAGCGATCGCCAGCTCGGACTTGGGCTTAAGCTGACAGCGTTAAAAGCTCCAGGACTTCTGACAAGAATGACAATGCGTAGACGACAGCGAAGGTGTTCTGGAGCGCATGTGAGGGCAGTGCCCTCCTCGGGACACGTCTCGGCTCCGGCCCATGGTGAATTGCCGGGTGATCCTGCGCCACGGGATACTGGCCGCGTTTGTCAACGGCTCCGGGCAACTCTTTCGGCCTCGGAATCAGCCTCGTCCTGTTTGACTCCGACTCCGAGTTCTTGGGCCAAGAGTCTCGGTCTTGGGAGCGGCTGGGCGGTGGCGTGATGCTGATCGAGCTGACGTTGCCATCTCGCCCGATCGTTAACATACTGTAAGCACCGTATCGCTTGCCGAACGCGCTGCGCTCCGGAGGACTGCAGCGCGCGCCCGACTTGGTCTCGCCTAGATTCTTGCCGCTGACGAAGGCAAGGCTTTCTTTCCGCAGCGTTCGTCTGCATCCGTTTCAAAACGCGTGGCCACCAGCGCGTGCGGCGCCTTGCTCGCACCAAGCAGCAGCAGGTCGCGACCCGCAGCAAGGTCACCAACCTTTGGTCACGAAACGCGCCCATGGCGAACGCGGCAAAGCGCAGGTGGCACCTCCCGCGTACATGTATCAGCGAGCCAAGCAAGCTTTGCACTTCAACATCGCTGCCGCAACATCTGCGCAACGTAAGAACTGCAACTTCACCTGATCCAAAAACACCTATTAAGCTAGATTACTTCCACCCACACCTAGACTACGGGCTTCACCGTGTGAGCAGGTTCGGGCCTCGAGGGCCCCCGGACTCACGTTTTCAACGAGCTACTGACCTCTACGGCGAGGGCGCTGCAAATAGTCGGGCCATGTGCGAGCTCTTCCGTAACGAGCATCAGATTGCGGGCCGCATTCTCGTCGCGGTCCCAGTACACCCTGCTGGTGCTGTTGGTACAGTGCAGGACGTTCCGGGACCTTGTCGCGCGGGGATGCGCTGGAACGCCGCGTGCTTGAGGCGCTGGGAGCGGGGGCTCCTCTGCTTGGGCTGGAGGCTCCTCTTCTGGCTCGGGTCGTCGTCGCCTCCCAAACTCCGCCTCCGCTAGATCACCGTGGCATGCGAAGCACTTCTTGCTCGTGAAGTACTCGTCTATCAGGCGTACGATAGCGCGTCTGGACAGCTCCTTGGCGAAGCCCTTCAGTGGGGGCACTGCGTTGCCGCGGAGGCCACTTGGGTTGTTGAACTCGCCGACACCGATGAGCGTAGAGTCGTCGGGCACAGGAACCACGCGAGCTGCCACGTATCCGAGCGCCTTGAACTTGTACACGTAGTTTCGGAATCGCCACCACCGAAACGCGTGAGTGGAGCTGAAGTCGATCAGGAAGTTCACGTGTTTCCAGAAGTAGGAGAGCCACACCCAGTAGTCTTGCGTCGAGGCGCATCGGAAGGAGGGCATGTGCGCGAGTACTGCTGCGTACACCGACTCCCGTTTCTTCAGGTTCTCGAACCAGTACTGGCGCTGGTTAAACCCGGCCAGATGTCGGTACTCCTTCGTCGAGCATGACACCGACGTGACGTCATGCTGCCGTGCGCGTCCGTGTTGCTGCCGGGTCGCTGGTGTCGTCGAAACTCTCGCCAGGTTTCCGGTCCGTTCAACGCTCGCTGCTTCAGCTTGAGACGGCGCTGACGCTTGCGACGC
Organism: Phytophthora pisi; assembly: GCA_024679225.1. Taxonomy (NCBI): domain Eukaryota; phylum Oomycota; class Peronosporomycetes; order Peronosporales; family Peronosporaceae; genus Phytophthora; species Phytophthora pisi. The sequence continues at coordinate 2,787 of JAIKVJ010006862.1, forward strand.
CTTCGCATCCGGAGCCTCCACTTGGGCGACGCAGTATTCTGAGTTCGCTTGATCTTCCTGAAGCGGTAGAAAACGTGGGGGTGGAACGTCGCGTCAGCCTCCGTACGACTTGATGCCGTAGCACACATGTTGCGTATTCCAGGGTCGTTGCCGATGATACGCGTTGGGTGATAGTCCCGGGGAAGCCGCGGTTGAAAGTCTAGTGTAGACAGTGGAGGGCCTTGTCTGGGGTTGAGCTCACGGAGTGAGGTGGATGCACGCTTCGTAGCCGTTCGTCGAGATGAGGTGGTCAAACCGCCATCGCCCTGTTTCGAACTTGCGAGCGCTGACCAGGCACCGCCAGGCTTCGTCTTTAACTTGGGAAAACTCGGACAGCTTGGGGTAGCGTAGACCGCCGCGCTCCGATCTGCGCATGAAGCCCTTCAGAGGGTCCAGGTCGAGGCGTCCTCGCTTTTTCAGGTGCTCGCGCAGTCGACGCCAGGTATCCAGTAACACCGAAGTCGAGATGGCCATGTGACCCGGTACGAACTCCGTGGTGAGCGGCAGTAGGGAAAACAGCCGGATGCCGCGCCGTCGCTCCTCCTGTGGGCCGCGATATACTTCAGCATCTCGTATTGACGCTCGAAGAAGTAGGCTTTGTCCTTATCGATGTTTGTCGCGGTTGGCTGGGTTTTCAGAAATTCGCGGAGGTGGGCGGCAGCCTCTCGAATCGGACCGGACACACCGCCGACGAACTCGTACGCCTCCTTGAATTGCCAGTACATCTCGCTGTTCGAGGCAATATTGAAGCGCAGCTTGCACTATGACACCGTGCGTTTGTAGTACTGCTTCTTCAGCATGACCTTCGCGTTGGTGAGCATCTCCTCAGCCATCGCGTTTTTAGACGCGCTCCAGTTAGCGATACGGGGTTGCTCGTAGCCTGCCGTCTCCGCACGAGCACTCCGGTACTGCACGATGGTACGGTATAGCTCCGGGTCCCAGCGCTCGTGTGTTGCGTCGAATCGGGGTAGGCCTGCTCCAGCTAGACATCTAGCGAAGAACTCCCGATTGAATGCCGGTAGTGGGAGATCCTCCTCGATACACCGTAGAAAGTGTAGATTGCTTAGTCGGGACCCCTCCATCCGGATCTGGTGCAGCGTCTGCACGCTGCGCTCGATCTCGGCAACGAATTCAGCGATGGCGGCCTTCGCGTCGTCGTCGGGAGGGTTCACGAGCAAGGAAGACAGCTTGCACTTGACTGTCGTCACTTCAGGATCTTCGCAAAGATGAGCCTCACTCAGTAGGAGGCACACTTCCTCGTAGGCCGTCATGTTGGTCCGTTGTCGCTTCGTAGGTCTCTGCCTAGGCCCGGGCTCGCCCACGGCGAAGGTCTGGGCTCGCCGCTTGCCCAGGGCGCGGGGCATGGGGTTGGGTGGGGGGGGTTGGGGTTCGCGAGGCGGTGGAGTATTGAGTAGACAGGAAGGCGCAAAATGCGAAGCGGGAACGACGGGAGCGCTCTTCGTAGAAGCATCGCGCTCGCAGCATTCGAGGGCTACGCTGATGTGGGTGAGTTCCTTCCACCTTTTGTGGTTCGAGGGTTATGCACCCTTAATGTCCAGCCACGGCAGTTGCGTTGGCTGCGCTCGAGACGATTCACCGAGGACGAGTTCAAGGCCTTTATCCAGGGCTCGCCCCTTTGTTAAAACAGGTCCAGGGTCAAACATATTAATAGGGGGAGTCGAACCTGGCAAAAAACGTGCTGATTTTTAGGGCGATTTGATGTCGATTATTTCGGCGGAACCTTGTTGATTTTCAAAATCAACCACCTCCGGAGGTTGTTGATTTGAAAAATCATCATGATGATTTCGAACTTCAAGTGGTACCGCTTGCTGTTCCCTCCTCGACCTCTGATACAATTTCAGCTGTTTTTGAAGTCCCTCCTTAACTAGAAATTGTTGTGTATGTGTTTAGGCAAGTTTTCACACGAATCCTCTCCAAATAAACATGTTCTCTATCACTATAAACAAGTTTTAGATGTCAACTCGCGATGATGGAGATGTTGTGAGCTGCTGGACAGTGTTACGTTGGAGTCGGCCACTTCTAGGTATAAAGCTGAATATAAGAAGATGTATATGCACTAAGCAAGAGCCTGCGCGTGCTGGCGAAAAAGGAAGTGATAATTCGCTGTTTTCACCAACTACATGCGAAAACTGAGAGTGGGGCGATAAGTAACACTGCGCGAAGTACCAGCTAGTACCCTACTTTGATTTGTTGATTTTTGGGGCAGAACGTTGCTGATTATTCGGCCCCGTCTCTGTTGATATTTTTGTCGCCATTTTTAAGGTTCGACTCCCCCTAATACATGTTTATACATGCCCATAAAAACATATCCACAGATAAACCCAGTCAAATGTTTTTATTGCCCATCCTCCAAACTTCGTTGTGGCAATGATGCCATTTTGGAAGATGATGAAGTGCCACAAATGGCGCCCTCCCTCGGGAAGCCTGTGCTCAGCAGCGGACCGTCGACTCGACGGTCGAGAGTGGCTCCCTGCGAAAGATCGCACACTCACACCACGAATTGAGCTTTCTGGTAAAAATTCTGGCCACGCGCGGACACAGCGCAGCCACAACTCTGTCTCGCGCGCCAAGTCAAGGCTGCAGTTTAGACGCCGGGGCGTTCTCACGGTCGCGGATTTCGGCGTTCCTGTCGAGCCTCAGTTGGTCCGCGCATTCCTCCTTGGGAATGTCAAGGAGCATCCGGACAATCAAGTGCACTTTACCAGGTGTTAAGTGCCGCGACTCAGAGCTTCATTCAACGTTAGTTGGGGAGCTCTAAGGTTGGAAGACAGCTTCCGCGAAGGAATATGCTGCTGCTTTCACGTTTTGGTGTGCTGTCAAGGGCAAGTCTTCCAATGCTGTAGCCATCCTCCACTTCAACATCCTTGCTGCAACATTTGCGCAACATAAACCCCAAGCCCCATGTATCATGCTGCAGGTGCTGCGCTGCGCCGGCGCGCGCGCCCGCCATCGCCCCCCGTTTCCCCTCACTCCATGTCTTCAGCTCTCCTACCACTACGCTGTCCTTGCGCTGCTTCAGCGCTCGCCGCGCGTTCTCCAGCGCGCCGCCCCATTGGCCGCACCGCTCGGAGCCGTCCTTGACGCCGGAGAAACCAACGCCGGAGCTGCCGACGCTGCACGGCAAGAAGCTGCTGAGCCTCGTGTCGAGGGCGCGGGACTCGCACCCGCTGGACTGGTCCGAGGGCGCGGCGGTGGCGGAGGAAGCGGTCCAACTGGACCTCATGGATCCGCACTACGACCTCACCACGGCCAAACTCTCCAAGCTCTTCTCGCTCTTCCAGCCCAACGGTAATACATATACAACTATTGAGAGAGATGTTGCAATGCCTGTGGGGCTAAGTTGTCGCTGCTGTCGTGTGTGTGTTGGACAGAGGACGGGATGGTGTCGTACGACGGCTTTCGTCGCGGGCTGCAAGCCATGGGCATCTCGTGCGACAACGAGGACGAGTTCAAGGCCTTTATCGGCCAAGTGGACGATGACAAGAGCGGGGGTATCACATACGAGGAGTTCCTCTACGCGATCCAGGAGATCAAGCTGGCGCAGCTCTTCAGCCAGGACTTTGTCGACGCTCTCTCGAAGGAATACACCAAGGTCTACGGCAACGACTTGCCGGTTGCAAGGCTCGGGTCGATCGAGTACTCGCCTGACCGCATTCGCAGCGCGTACCCGATCGAAGGCGTTGAGAGGTTCATGTACTCGAAGCGGCCGAACTGGGCCAGTGTGCGGTGGATCAACGTGGAAGGAACGGACCCACTCATGATGCGCCGCCTGGCAGTGCGATATCGACTGCACCCACTGGCAGTGGAAGACACGTTGGACGCCGACCTGGAGCGCCCCAAGTACGAGCACTACGACGAACACTCGTCTTTGATCCTCCAAACGGTTCACGCGCGTGATCTGGAGAAGGCGCTGGAGTACCAGAGCATGTATCGCGCGTCGCTGTACGTCCGAGACAATGCCGTCTCCCCGTTTGAAGGTATGAGCAAGGCTGAGCTAGAGAGGAGGCTCGATGAACTCGCTATGCCTGAACAGCTGAGCTTGTACATTATGGACAACGTCGTCATTAGCATCCAGGAGTCGCCTAGCACCCTGTGGCCGACTCTGAAGCAGCGACTAGACACTTCGTACTCCAAGGTCCGACAGAACGGGACGGCGTTCTTGGTCTACTCCATCGTGGACGTGTGCGTGGATGAGCTTTCCCCCATCGCCCACACATACGGAGCCAAGGTAGCGATGCTTTCTCGCCTTATGCGCCACGATCCACGTGGCTTCGACGTCGATCGGCTCGCAAAATGCTCCAAGGAAATCAAGGGACTCAAACTATTGTGCACTTACTGCTAGTCGACACCATACGGCACCAATTACAGCGCGATCGGAAGGAGGCCTTCATGGAGATCGATCGCGAGTGGGTGAGAGACCAGCTCGAGTCAACAACACCAGCGGCTCAGTTGTCGGCGGCCCTGGCTAGCGAGGGCCCGACGCCGGAGGAGATGCAGGACCTGCCCCTGGAAGTGCAGCAGGTGTGCTTGTTCCTGAGAGTCGGGCGATGAAATCCGCTCGGAGCTGCGCAGCGATCGACGCAAAGAATACCTCCAAGAGTGACTCGCCCACCTCGAAGCGTAGCTGTGACCCCCCGAAGGCTCGCGCCGTCGATAAGGACCGCCACGGCAGTTCACAACTGCGGCTGGTACCCGCCCGGATACCTGGCGCTGATGAAGTGGGTCTGTGCGCCGACGTGCTGCTGACGGAGAATGGCTGGTGCGGCAACGATGAGGTCGACAACCAAGACCAGATGTGGTACTACGAAAACTACATGGAGCAGGTCTACAAGGCCGTCACGGAGGAGAACATCAAGGTCATCGGCTACACGGCGTGGTCCTACCTGGACAACTACGACTGGGGCTCCTTCGAGCCGCGCTTCGGGCTTTACTACGTCAACTGAGCGCAGCTCATGGAGTCCGACGATTTTGAAGGCGAGACGTTGCGGTACTTCCGGGACGTGCAGGACCACGTGACAGTCATTGACGAGACTTGCGACCGCCTCCTGGACCGCTGTCGGAGCCTGGTGGACGACTTCCACAACGTACGCCATACGCAGCAGAGTGAAGTGAGCTACACGCTGACGCTCGTGGCCACCGTGTTCCTGCCGGCGCAGTTCCTCACTGGTCTTTACGGCATGAACTGTGTCAACATGCCCGAGCTGCAGTACGAGCACGGCTACATGATCTGGTGGGGCGTCGTGACGACCATCGCTAGCGGGACCATTTCCTACTTTAAGTCCTACAAGAAGTGGCTCTAGAGTTTGATCAAATTTTCGCAGCAGCGACCCAGCGGCACGTGACCCGTGCACCATTCGCGAGCAACCTAGCGCTTTGACTAACGTGAGCTCAACGCGAGCGTGTGAAATGCAGGTACCAGTTACGGCGTGAGATTTCCGCTCCTCGCAATGTGGCTGATAAAGGTGAACGTACAATCATCAACTCCTGTTGGCCTACCACTTCTCCGCAAACTGAGCAAGGCACATCTCGGTGTGGAGCGCGTCCATCAGTGCGACTGTCATCAAGAGTTCAGTCGAGTTGCCGGGTGAATTCGTGGACGGGGGCGTGAATGGGCAAGTGCTGGCTTACTGAACTCAGGACAATGCAGATCTCTCTACGCTATTTTCCACGAGTTGCTTCCGGAGTGGAATGTGTAACATCAAAGCACGCTTTCGCGCCCTCAAATCCACCGCAATTCCGTCCAAGGAAGTATCGAGGGGTGCCCCTCGCACCTCAAGGATGGCAGCGCGCGTTACGTTACTCCTTCATGTGGACTGAACTCGATCGATCGCAGTGTGTGGCCACGGACAGCTCCACCGAATCCAGGAGTGCTCTTGTATCGGCGTTAATGCCTCGTTGCGTGCCTCAACTCCAATGGGAACGCGTGCGTTCCTCAAAAGCCGCAAGTGATCTCTCACGCCAACTCCTGGGACGACTGGCCGTTCTGGGCGGTTATTATCCAATTCGCCACCTCGATCTCAAAGAGGACTTGGACTCTCACCATGCCGATGCCCGACTTCCGAGTGCGCTCGACGAGTCGGTTCGGAACGATCGACCTCGGTGGCGCGAGCAGCATGAACAGCGCGATCCGAAGCGTTGCAGCGGGCTCAAGGCCCAGCAGCAGGTACTTGAGTCGCCAAGCGAGCAAGGCCTCGTCCAGTAGCCAAGACAACAGCAGACGCGTGGTGCGGCAGGCCATGGTCTGTGCTGGGAGTCTGCACGTCCGCACGTTCAAGTTGCTCTGGAAACCTGCCGTTCTGCAGCTCATGGTCACCACCACCACGAGCTTGAGCGAGGACGAATCGCACTTCGACGACTGTGACGATGACTCGGACGATTCGGACGACAGCGACGTTGAGAAGCTGACGACCATGGCTCGACCCAACAAGACGCACCACTACTCGCTGGTTTTCTGCTACCGGTCGCTCATGGGCCACGCACGTCGAGAGCGGATCGAGCTGGACGACCCCCGAGACCCCGTTGAGTTCGTTTGGGGCGAGGACGGACTGCTGAGCACCCGATTCGAGTTCAGCGTCGTGTACGGCGGTGTTGGGCCGTCTGGACGGCGCCGGAATCTCACGTGCCGCGCGAGGGATGCCAAGGACTATTTGCAATGGACGGAGGCTCTGCGCACAGCGCTGGAGTGTCAAGGGAAGAACAAGGACATCTAGATGAACCGCTCCACCCACGCTCACACGGTATCGTCGTCCAAGGCTCCATCGAATTCTCGCGGCTCGATGGGGTCGTTCTTTGACTTGGACGTCGTGGAGGAGCAACAGCAACTCCTGGAGAGTGAAGCAGCGGCTGCACGTAACACCCCAACATCGCCTACTGCCGCTACCGCCGCCGAAGCCATTGCCCCTCCAACTGCGGAAATTGCCCAAGAGTCTGCACTCAAGCCCGTTCCAGCCGATATCGCTGCGGAGTATGAAGGTGCTCGAAGGCGGCCAGTGAGCATCGTGGTGCCAGCCCCGCGACCTGTGGGCACGCGCCTCCAGCGACGCAAGCCATCAGTGCCTCCTATGGGCACAGGGAAACCGCTGAGCATCGCCCCGTTGCGTCGAGGCAGCGTCACCTCCAAGGCAGCGAAACCTACTGCATCGCTGCCACCTTTCGGCAGACCGCACGGCAGTGGCCACGCCAAGACTGAGATGTCGATGTCTATGCCTCCTCCAGGAGGACAGCGACGTCGCAGAACCAGCAGTGCAGCAAGACGACTCAGCTCTTCGTCATTGAAGTCACGCGCCCGGAAGACCACCATTTCGGACAAAGCGCACGGAGCGTGGAGTCCCCACACTCCCGACACCACAAGCGGATCCAAGAGGAGTCGACTTCGAGTATCCCCCACGTCGCAGCCAGAGGAGAAACGTCCACGCGTGCCCAGCTCCCCATTGGCATCAGCTCCGATGCTGGGGGCGCTGCCGATGCTGCAGTATCCCTCGTCCCTCACCGACTCGCCGCTGGACTTCATCGACGAGCGCCCGTCCATCGACAACCCGCGCACACTCGCTGGTCAAGATCGCGGGCGTCGCCTCCGCCAAGCAGCGATAGCAGCTGCTGCAGCGTCAGCGTCAAGAATCGTGTCCTGTATCAACCAGCTACGGCCTGCCACTGATCCCTCGCCAGTCCGAAGAGAAGGAAGACCCGTGGCTCATGTCGCGCCGAAGCTCCCGCCTCAACCTGGACGTGTGCGACGTCGAGGACGAAAAGTCCGCGCGCTCCAACAGGCAACGGCAACGGCAACGAGAGCGTGGAGACACGTGGGCGGCCTACCTCAAAGCCATGGAGTGCGAGCTGTAGCATTCGTTTAGTATTTTTGTGACGTCAACTTCAACATGGGCACGATTCCGGTGGCCCTCGCTCGGAGGCGAGTAATTATTGTGGAGGGGGTCCACACATGTGGAGACAGCATGTCCACAGCATGCTTTTTGATGGTTGGATTCGTATAGTTGTAGACTCTCTCACTCAACGATGCATGAATGAATTCACTAGTCACGAGCCCTGCTCGTCGTGAAGCCTCCCTGAACAGGCTTCACAACCTTCACCTGCTTACCTGCGCGACAGGCAGCTTCAATCGACTTGACATTCGCTTTGGCTAGCGCTCTGTCGGTGGTTACCGTGCAGCTCTCGTTGTTCTTGGGCTTTCGATCCTCCTTAACACCTAGAGCTGCGACCGAGATGTTGAAAGGAGCCCTCGATTATGATGCGACCATCCAAAATCCACATCTTCGAGTGCTCCATCGCAGAATCGAGAGAGACGTAGACTTCGACGTTGTTCTCCAGTAAGTGTACGCGTACACGCCGCGCCGCGCTATCTCCATGTGACTGAAGTAGAAGGCCGAGATGAACATGGAGTCGGTCGTGCCGTCAATAAGCTGCATCAGAAGCTTGAGTAGCAAGCAGGGCCGCCGATTATGGCATTTATATTTATGATGACAGA
>JAIKVJ010006863.1:0-11286 GCA_024679225.1 Phytophthora pisi
CTCCAGATCTTCTGCGTCCGCAAGCCGGAGTAGAGTGAGTCGATCGGCCAGTTCCGGATCGCCCAGCGTCTCGACAAAGTGTTCGACATGTTCTTGGCGGGCCTTGGAATCTCCCTCCTTGATCTTCAATTTCGCACGCAGAGCCGCCACATTCAGTTGATAGAGGTACTCCAACGGCGATTCATATGATCTCTTGCGAGAATGGTAATACTGCCAAACGACCGATACTCCCAGTCCACAATACTGGATCTGGAAACTCCGGAGTAGATTGTCCACTTGTTCCGCGTCGATCGGCCCAGCTGGCGGTACCAGTTTTTCGCCGGGCCCGTCAGTTGATCAGCGAAGGTCAGGCACTTCTCTTCGTCCGTAGCCTGATCTCGCAGGGACGCCGATTTCACCTTGCTGATCCACGATCGGGCGCGGTCTTCGTCCTGATCCTTGCCACTGAACTCCTTAAGATCGGGCATCGCCGAAATCTGCACACGCTGGATTAAGGAGGACCCAGTGGATCCTGAGGCAGCGGTGGCCACCGCAGCAGGGGCCGAACTCGGTAGATCAATGTCGTCCGGATCGTATTCCCACTGAGAGGGATCTTGATCCGGCGATCCGGCTGATTCCATCTCCACGTCCCGCGATCCAACGTTGTCATCGACCACTGGAGTAGGTGTTGCCTCCGTGGCCTGTTGTTCCTTCAGAAATCGAGCCATCGCAGCCTGAAAGTAAGAATCCAGTCTGTTATTCGACGCATCTGATCCGGTAGCACTGGTGGTCCGATCGGTCGACTTGGGTTTCTGCTTCCGAGGTCCTGATCGCATGCGTTCCTGACGTTGATTCCGTGATCGTGTGTCCAACATCGCAGATCCTGAAGGGTCGAGGGACATCCGTTGAGGTTCGGACGACGTATCCGATACAAGTTCCGCTGCGGAGACATAAGGAGACGACGATGGGTACCCAGTGGACTCCATCCGCGGCGACGACGCGGGAGCTGGCGACACTAGATCTGGCACCTTCAGGTCCGGGCTGTCCGCGATCACGTCGACCAAAGGTCTCAACTTGTCGACCAATGTCTGGATCGCAGTTTGGATCACATCGAGATCTTGATCGAAAAGACCGTTCGCTTCATAGGCGCCAGCCACGAAGCCGGCTTCCTTCAACAGCCCGAGCAGGTTCTTCACCGCCATCAGCTTGTTGTCCGTCACTCGCGGGGCCGAGATCGAGCCCTTCGGGTCGTCGATCTGCTCTAAATGGAGTCTGTATATTCCGGACTCGAATCTGTCTAGCCCCTATACGCAATCGAACGCTGCGTCGGTGTAGAAGCGAATGCAAAAATTAAGCTCAGTATATACGAGTCCATGCCGTAAATCGGCTTCGTGCTCCAAATCGCGGCCGTGACGACACTGATCACGGCTGACTTCGAACTCCTTGACGCAAGAAGTCTCGCAGTTCCTTCAAGTGATACTGACGATCCAGGTCAGCCTCGGACCAGTCGAGCGCCGACGGTCTGGGATCTGGCGCTCTCAGCTTCTTCCTCACGATCTGGTCCTTGTCCGCGATCGCGTCCAGGTAGTCCGGATCGAGCCTGATCGGCGAGTCGGCGAACGCGTATTGGTCCGATCCCGCCTTAGTTTGTTTTGTTAGTGAATCTCGGTTTGCACCAAGATCCACCGGGGTCCCCGAAGGGACCTGGGGAGGATGTTGAGCTTTGTCCTCTAGATCTGTCTCCCGATCGCCCTCGATTTCGTCGACAGAAGTCCTCCGAGCACTCTGTCAATCCGCGGATCTCGTTTTGTTCAGCAGCGTCTTCGTTGATCCGATATCCGTCGACGCCTCTTCCCCTGGTTCTTTCTTCACTTGCGCATCTTCTACGGACTCACGGTGAAATCCGGAGTCCCCAAGAGATCCGGGCACGCGCATCATTGTGGTGTAGCGGGATCGGGCAAAATCTGGTTAAGGCCTGACCGAGCTTCTCACCAGCGCCCAGACACCGACTAACGGAGGGGGTCCCCCAACGATCCGTGATCGGCTGAACTTGTTCGCACCTTGTGTACCCGTCGGCGGGCTCGATCTGCTCTCTCGGGGCTCCGAAGATGCAACACTTGGTGAAGGCGCGGGGATAGTCTGTGGAGCAGCGCGGTAGACTTCGCTCTGCGTCCGAGTATACGCTCCGATCGAGGATTGTTCGCTGCGATCGGTCGGCCTGGAGTAGATCCAAGGCCTGTAGTTGCCTTTCCGGGTGTGTTCCTTCCTTTCCTGAGTTGCTTGCCGCTTTCGCTTCCTATAGCGGGATCGAAGTTGATCGAGAGCAAGTCGTCGATCGAGCGTTGATCGCCGATCGCCGATCGTGGGATGATCGTGGATCGTGGATCGACCGCGATGGGATGCACATGGAGGACGAAGTCAGGACAAGAATCCAGTGGTTGTTTAGTTGTAGGATGGTAGATGAGATGGTAGCGGTAGAGAGACACCAGCTAAACATAAATCAGAGCAGAATTTGCACCAAAGGCCACAAGTCCCCTCAAGTCACCAAGTACATTGGCCTCGGCAGCGTCGCCACTTTGGGTAGTGAACTAGCGGTACGGTTAAGACTGGATTAATACCTTGGCCAGCTTGACCTACTCTAGTGAGCAATCTTTTGTGTGCAACTCCTCGATCGACCGGATATTAGTGCTTGGCCGGCGACCGATCCATCGTCTTCCGTCTTCGGCCGTTCTAGATCTGCGAGGTCTGTCGTCGATCGGGACTTGGGTCGGCCTCGAATCACGCCACGGTTCGAACGCGATCATCCCCAATCCGGCTTGCCACATGTCCTGCCTTACGCGCCGGCGTCATCGGGCCGTTTGAGATCTCCCGAAGAACTCCCTCTGATCCATAGATTCTCGCTGCCTGTCTCTCGATCGCTGACCCCCATACTTCCAGTCGATCGGCCCTGCCGCCTTTCTCAGCGAACAATTCTTATTCAGCACTTCTCCACAAGGACGCTCGCCCAAGAACGCTCCGCTCAAGACATGACGACCAAGCGCGCCAAAGTCCTCCTGGGCAGTGGGAACTATTTCCACTGGGAGTACAACATGCGCATGACGCTGGCCCGGAAGGGGCTGCTCGCGCATGTGGAGGTCGTCAAGGCGGAGAACGAGATCACGGAGGCGTGGCTAGTTAACGACGCGAAGGCGTTGGGCATCATCGCGCAGGGTGTGGAGATCCAGCACCAGATGAAGATCCGTTCCGCGACGCGTGTCATGCAGGCGTGGAACACTCTGAGGGAGTACTACAACCGTACCACGCTGCACAACCGTGTCGCTATGACGAGGCGTCTGCACTAGTTCAAGATAGATGCTGGAACGTCGATGGCCAAGCATCTGGACGCGTTCGACGAGCTGATCATTAGGCTGCAGACGATGGGAGAACCGGTCGACGAGGCACGGCAGCTCGTGGTGCTGCTGAGCAGCCTACCGTCCGAGTACGAACTGATCGCGTCCATCCTAGAGAACGCCAAGGATGTCACGATGAACGACGTGAAGGAGAAGCTGCTGAAGGAGTTTGAACGGCTCGAGAAGATGGATTCCACTACGGAGAAAGCGTTCCGCGCCAACGGGAACGCTGGACGGTTCAAGGGCGGTCGTGGGAACGGTCGCAAGGGGAACGGTCCGAAGAAGAACGGTGCCTTCCAGGGCAAGTGCTTTCAGTGCGACCAGGTGGGCCACATGAAGCGGGACTGCCCGGGCAAGAACGGTAGCGCTGGGAACGACACCGTGTTCGCCGTGGGTGAGGAACGCCTCGCCGGGTGGCTGATCGATAGCGGAGCGTCATCCCACATGACCCCGCATCGTGATGACCTATTTGAAATGGATGGAACGGTCACTGGCATGCAGGTGACCATCGCCGACGGAAAGCAGCTGCGGGTCATCGGGCGAGGAACGGTCAAGCTGACCGGGATGGACGGGAAACGCATCACAATGAAGGACGTGCTGTACATTCTGGGACTCGACAGACGGTTGCTGACGGTGGGGAAGCTTGCGGGACGCGGTCTGGGCGTTGAGTTCCAGCGTTCCTCGTGTGTCATCTGGGGGAACGCCAGCGCGGTCGCGATGGGCAAGAAGATTGGCAAGGCGTATGTGCTCGACTGCGAGCTGGAGTCGACACGGTTCGTGGAATACGCCGGGGCTGACAGTCAGTGGGAGCTTTGGCACGCTCGCATGGGGCACCCGAGCGAGAACGGTATGGCCAAGACTCAGCGTGCTACGAACGGTTTGCCAACCGTGGGGCGTAGCGTCAAGACTTTGTGCGGCGGATGCATGAAGGGGAAGCAGAGTGTGGCATCGTTCCCGGCACGGTCGACGACGAAGACATCGCGTGTGTTGGAACGAGTCCACACGGATGTGATGGGGCCGATGAGAACGGTCTCCAAGGGTGGGGCGAAGTACGTGCCCACGCTCGTGGACGACTACTCGAGGTATGTCGTGGCGTACTTCATGAAGAAAAAGAAGAGCGAAGTGGCCGACAAGCTGAAGGAGTTCAAGGCGTTGTACGAGAACCAATGGGGAGAACGCTTGAAGTGCCTGTGCTCGGACAATGGAACGGAGTTCGTGAACAAGACGGTCACGGATTTCTGTCGCCGGAACGGTATCGTGCATCAGCGAACGGTGCCCTTTCAGCCCGCAGCAGAACGGAGTTGCGGAACGCATGAACCGGACGATCATGGAGAAGGCACGCAGCATGTTACACTACAAGGGCGTGTCAACGGAATGGTGGGCGGAGGCTGTGAGCACGGCGGTGTACCTGATCAACCGTCCCACGATCACGGAACGCTCGGATGTGACGCCGTACGAGGTCATCCTCAAGATGAAGTCACGGATGGATCACCTGCGTGTGTTCGGCTCACCGGGGTACGCTCACATTGACGATGCGAAGAGGACGAAGCTCGAGCCCAAGAGCTTTAGGTGCATGTTCCTCGGGTATGCGGAGAACGCTAAGGGGTACCGTGTATACGACATGGAGGCGTCCAAGGTCAAGATGTCACGGTCGGTCAAACTGGACGACCGCGAGGTGGGCGGAATCTATGAGACACACTCACCGCAGCATGGAACGGTCATCCATGTGACCAAGGACGGAGATGTGCCAACCGTTTCTATTGAGGTGGAACGCCAACCGGTCGAGGACGAACCCATGGAAGCTGTTGAGGAACCCGTTCCAGATGTCGGGATGGATGAGGCTGAGCCAGAGCAGGAGGTACTGCGGCTACTGGCACCGGAACGCCCAGTCGACTGGATTGGAGTTGACTGCGTACCGGCCTCCACCTCAAGCGTTCCAGGACGACCACCTGGCGTTTCACCCCGAGCCGGAACAGACAAGAAGATCCCGTCAACCGGTGTTTCTCTTGGGGACGGTGACGATGACGATGGCGAGGAACGCAAGTCGGAAGGGAGTGATGGGCCGCCGTCCCCGAAGCGACCCAGGATCGACGAGGACGGTCTCATTGCGGAGGCTGTACCGGCTTACGTGGCCAGGATCGACGATGGAATGGATGTTCCGGCAACGTATCCGCAGGCCATTACTAGCGAAGACGCAGATGCCTGGCGGGATGCAATGAACACGGAGTTGCTCTCGCACGAACGGAACGGAACGTGGACTCTGGTACGACGTGGAACGCATACGCGTACGATTGGTAGCCGGTGGGTGTTTGCCAAGAAGCGTGACGAGAACGGTCGCGTGATCCGGTACAAGGCACGGTTGGTTGCGAAGGGTTTCAAGCAGAAGTACGGTGTCGACTTTTTCGAGACGTACTCCCCGGTCGCGAACATGAATTCGATCCGGGTCGTGCTGGCAGTGTGCGTGGTAGACGCATACGTGATGGAGCAGTTGGACGCGGACACAGCGTTCCTGAACAGTGAGCGGACGGACCGTGTATACATGGAGGTGCCATTTGGTATTGAGAACGCTGTGAACTACATGTGCCAGCTGAACAAGGCTATCTACGGCCTGAAGCAGGCGGCCAGTGCGTGGAACAAGACCATCCACCGTGTGTTCTTGGGGAACGGTTTCAAGAGCTGCGGGGCGGATCCGTGTGTCTACGTCAAGCGTTCCAGGAACGGTTTCATCTACATGTTCCTGTACGTCGACGACATGATTGTCGCTGCGAAGACGAGTGGTGAGGTTCGTGAGGTGAAGTACGCACTGAACAACGCGTTCAAGATGAAGGAGCTCGGCACGGCGAAGTTCATCTTGGGTATGGAGATTGACCACAACAAGAACGATGGAACGCTCATGACCGAGCAGACGAGATATATTGACGACGTGGTGGAACGGTTCGGTCAGCGGTACGCTAAGCCTGTGGACAACCCGTGCACATCGGGCCTGAAGCTGGCCAAGACGCAGTCGCCCGGAACGGATGAAGAGCGTACTGAGATTAAGTCACGGCCGTACCGTTCCCTGATAGGATGTCTGCTGTACATCACGATATGCACCAGACCGGACATCGCGTACGTGGTGACCCAGTTGTCGCGATTCCTGGAGAACCCCGGTCTGCAGCATTGGCGAGCTGCCATTCGCGTGCTGCGCTACTTGAAGACGACCCGGGAGTACGGTATCGTTTACCAATGTGGTGACGACAGCATCACGGTTGAAGCGTTCACGGACGCCGATTGGGGAAGCAACATTGACGACAGGCGTTCCGTATCGGGCGTCAGAGTGATGATCGGGAACGCTCCCGTGGTGTTCAAGTCCAAGTTCCAGAGAACGGTTGCGCTCAGCTCTACGGAAGCTGAGTACATGGTATTGAGTCTATGTGTGCAGGAGGTGCTCTGGACGCGTGCGATGCTGAAGGACATGGGCAAGGAACAAGTGGACGCGACGCAGCTGTGGGAAGATAACCAAGGAGCGATCGCGCTGGTCCAGAACGCTACCACGCCAGGACGAAGAACGTGGACATTCGACACCACTTCATCCGCGAGAACGTGGAACGCGGAACGGTCAAGGTGGACTACGTCGAGACGAAGCAGCAACTGGCGGACATGCTGACGAAGGCGCTCGGGACGAAGTCGCTCAAGCACTTGCGGAACGCCAGCGGGATCAAGGAGAAGGTCACCGTATCGTAGTGGCGAGTGGGAGTGTTAAAGTGCACCGCTAAGTACGGTTCCGTTCCGTACCTGAACCGTTGGCACGGTTCACCCTGAACCGTCCTGGAACGCTTCCTATTGGCTAATCTTCAGGTTGGTCAACTTGGTTGGTTCGACGGTGTAGCAAGCGGTGGTTGCATAAGCAGACTCGAGAGGACAACAAGAAGGAGAAGAGGGGAGTAGAGTTGAGAAGGACAAGTAGGACAACTTTGGTAACTTTAATCAACTCACTTCGGCATTTGCCATCAACAACACAAGCGTTCCTCAATAGCCTGCATAAATTTTACAACCTTCCACTCTCTATTGGTCCCACCCTGACGAATCGGACGGGGCCGCCTGTACATGAATTCCGATTACTATTCGTACCTAAACCCCAGTACATGTACTGTGCTTTGCATCCATTTTGCCCTTCTATTTCGTGCACTAGTTAGTGTTCGTCCTTCGGAATAAAATCATAGAGGCTTTGAATGCGAGTTGCTCAAATCGTGTTTCGGAGCCGATTTGGCTCGGAAATGGCACTTTCTAAAAGTGCCAAAGCGATGCTTACTCGTGTTGGATGTGCTAAATCATTCACGGGTTGGTCTGTGCACTCTACCTGGTGCAGATTGACCATCCACGATTTACAGCAATTCGTACTCGAGTACGATTTATAGATAAGTCGTGCTCGCTAAGTCGTACGATGTGCCAAAAAGTCTGCAAAGCACAATACAGCGTGCATGTACTTAAGTAGGATGAGACTCAGATTTTCGGGTCCCACACGTCGTCAGCACTCCTATGTAGCTTGAGTAAGCACTGTTTTGGCGATCCATTTCCCAATTCCCAAGGAACAGCAACAACCGCCATCACCACTCGTCTAACAATGAAGCTCGTCACCGGAGTTCTCCTTGCTGCTGCCGTCGTGGTCGTCGGCACCTGCGCCGCATCGGAGTACACCACCATTGACACCTCCAAGGCCAGCCCTGACATCGGACTCCGCGGACCCTCCTCGGCCGACAATGACCTTCAGTTGTTCCCCGGGGAGACAGGCTATCACACGCCCAGTCCGCCCCCCCCACCACCACGCCGGATCCTCCCGCACCTCTTACGTGACTCTAATGCCGAGTCTTGTCCATTATGAGACTCGGATTCCTGCTCACCGCAAGTAGTCGTGCGACCTTCGGACACTCTAAATACAGGATTCTGCTCCTGGTTATGATACTGTCGTCTACTAGTATTTATCATCGCTGTATCTATGTGGTACAGGTGGCCCCGTTAGATTCGGCAGGGTGGGACCAATAGAGAGTGGAAGGTTGTAAAATTCATGCAGGCTTCCCATAGATGCAAATGTACTGAGTTACTACAACTCGAGCTTAGTTGAGGATGCGGCGCATGCATGATCGAGCTTACCATCCCTGAATGCCTCCAACAATTCCTGATAGTCTCCTGCGTAACTCCGTCCCAAGCACGGATGTCTACTCCACAGCCATCAGAATCGATATCTTCACCTGAGGCTTCCCATGCATGCACACAGCACCGAACTACTATATGTAATGTACATCGTAGTGAAACGGTCTACTCGAGTTCTGTCTACTTGGCCCCGCGGACAGCATACGCGGTCCCGCTGCTCTGTCAGCAGCGACTGTCCTCCGAAGCTTGAACTTCTCCACTGCAATTGTCAAGGCCGACATGCGTTCCTTCATGCCCAATGTGTTACAGGTCACCGATGAGCACCCCATCGGCGCTGTGTTTGGCGACATGACGTCGTCATCCCCGAGTCAGTCGTATCTGGATATCTTCCACTGCGATGTTCTTGGTCCCGCCGCGCCGTGGGTGCACCATTGGAGGACCACCCCGTCGCGGCCAGTTTCATGTAGCGCAGGCCACTTTGACTTACAGTATGCTCTCGCGCGTCACTACGAGTACTGCGGAGGGCGTGCGCACTTGGAGTGCAGCACGCCCGTCGATCTGGTGACCTGCCAGGATCGCACGCAGCCTATAGAGGCAATGACTACCAGTTGGGACTACGGCGTCACCCGTGGGCTGCTTTCTAATGGGAAACGGCACAATCACTCCACGCATGAAGCCACCGTGGACCCCCACAGGTCCCGCCTCCCGGCTGACGGCAAAGCCGCCGCAATACGCTGCCGCACGCAGCAACGCAGACAATCCGCTGGTCCACGGTGTCACCCGTGAGCTGCCTCGGCTTGATGACCAGTCAAGCCGTGGTTGACGTCCAGTTGGGATCACGGCGTCACCCGTGGATTGGTTTGTAGTGGGAAACGGCGCAATGACTCCACGCATGAAAGCCACCGTGGACCCCCCACAGGTCCCTCCTTCCGGCGGACGGTCTAAGACCGCCGCAATACGCCACCGCATGCAGTAGCGCAGAAATCCAGCTTGGTTTGTGGTGTCACCCCCGAGCTGCCCGGCTGTGGCATGCAAGCACGCCGGTCAGGTGCATGCCGTCCGCTAGAGCCCCGGCCGCCAAGTTCTCGCAGTCGATAATACTACTAAAAACCGCACTTACACTTTCAACGTGTTAAAGGCTTTGACTCAAAGCGCATTGGACACTGTGAAAGTCCCTCCACGGCGCACGCTACGCCGCCGGAGGTGCAAGCCTCCTAGAAAATAAACAGCTTAAGCCGCTTGAATTCAGCCACAATACTTGGGTTCGAAGTTTGGAGATCATGCACATGCGATCAGTCCACCAGTTTTGAAACAGATTTTCTACTACTACATGTACTACTGTAGAGGCGGGGCTCTCGAGAAATTTTTTTGAAAACTCCATTATTTTCCGAGCGGAGGCGGTAGTTCATCTTGAAGGCGGAATCCGTAGATCTCGGCACACCTTCTACGAGCCCTGGGGGGAGCCGGGCTTGGATGAACCCAAAAAAAGTCGCGAGCTCGGGCTCCTGGTCTCTTGAGTTCAATAGGTTAAGTGAAAGGAGCCCTCCAGAACTGTGAGCCCTCGTTAAGGGCTCCCACCTCACCTGTGTTAAATATCTCGCTGATGATTGGCCGTCATTGAAGTATCTCCAGGTTCTAACCTGAAAAGGCATAGGAAAGAGGGCTTCTCCTTGAGGGGAAGGAAGGACGATCGGCGATGCTGGGGCGGCCTCGGAGTGGCTGTACACATATGAGCGGCGCGATATCTTCTAGTGTGGTGATCTTTGAGCTCGATCTTCTAGCTTTGCGCATCGATCACGCGAAGTTGCTCGCCTTAAGTCTAGGTAAAATTGGCCAATCAGATATTACTATGAAGAGCCCGTCATAGATTTGAAGCTAAATTTGGGGAGCCTTGGAAGGGGAGGGCTCCTTGATCTCGTACTACCTCCGTTCGAAAATAAAAGGCAGTTTCAAACTATTTCCGATTTCGCAAGTTTTATATCCTCCTCAAGAAGATACCTTTCTAAACAAATTTGTATCCGTTCGCATCATTTTGAAGAGGGTTGGGTGGAGTGATTCGAATCTCCCGCCCAGTTCACTTCGCAAGTTCAAGGGAGAGCAACAAGCTGCTGGACGATCTTCGAGGGCCCTCAACTTAAGGCTCATGGACCCCAAGGCTTTGCCCAAGCCTGCGCGCGAAGACCCCCGTGACGACGAACTTGTGCGAAACGCTCGTGTGCTAACGTTCGTGCTCTGTGCGTATTCATGCCCAGCATGTTCGCAGGTATTCAGGTTCAAAATTTGGGCGTGCTCTAATTTAGCTCTCTTTGCACAGGTCTTACGAAGGACTCCTACCAAGTCTTGTGGCAGGGCTTTCATACGAGCTGACTCTAATACGGTGTATGTCAAACGCAGAATAAACCTATGAAAACACGATGCAGTCGATACGTTAAACACTCCAGTCGTCGCCATTCGCCTTCGCGGGTTCCGGCATTGCTTGCTTCCCCAAACAAAGATTGCTTGACTTGGACTCCAACCGGAGTCCATTGAACGGAGAGACCACTCATCGGAGATTTGCATCTCAGATTTAGAGACCACCAACCTCAGATTAACTGACCTCCAAAGTCCTACGTAGGACTCGGCCGAAAGGCACAACAGTACTTACCATGAGGGAGCCCATTTTGTGCGACTTTTGGCTCTCGAATGAGGGGGAGCCCACTTTTGAAGTTGACGGGCTCGGGCTCGTAGAAGTGTACGGTTCAGCGAGCCGGGGAAGGAGAACCAGCTGTTTCCGACTTGCAGAAAGAAA
>JAIKVJ010006864.1:0-11219 GCA_024679225.1 Phytophthora pisi
ACGCACAACCTACTAAATAAAAATGCCATATTCGGAGGCCCTGGCCGTGTTCACTTGAGCTGTGGAGCCATGCGAGTTGTGGTGGTGGACATTTGCTCTATTTCTCACCAAGAGGGACACAACATCCGTGTGCCCTTGTTGCGACCCAAGCATCAGTGCAGTCATGCCTCTGTTGTTCGCCAAGTCAATGGACGCTCGATTGTCCAAAAGCAACTCGACGATGCTGGCATGCCCTCGCCAAGAAGCGACAATTAACGCGCTATCTCCATCCTCATCCTGTAAATCGATAGATGCACCACATTCAATCAAGCCTCGAGCAGTATCGTAGTGGCCATCTTCACACGCAGCAACTAGAGCCGTTGCTCCACTCGGACTCTGCTGATCCACTTGAGCTCCATGTTCCAGCAACAACTGCGCAATATCCGTGTGGCCCTGTCGCGAAGCGGCCATTAGCACGGTCCAGCCGCTCTTGCTAGTCAAATTGACGTCCGCTTGATTGTTCAGCAGCAGCTGAACGAGTTCGATGTGGCCCCAGTGCGAAGCCAACCCCAACGCACTAATGCCATTTTCATTCTCCAAGTTGATAGACGCACCGCCTCCTAGTAACGCCCGAGCGGTGTCAAGGTGCCCTGGTCCACAGGCAAGAAGCAGCGCAGTGACTCCGTCCGGACGCTGCTGATCTACTCGTGCTCCATTTCGCAGCAATACTTGTACAACCTCTGTGTGTCCTTTATGCGTTGCGTCCATCAGCGCGGTCTCCCCGTTGCTATTGACCAGGTTGGTGGTCGCTCCATTCCTCAAAAGAAGCTCCACAATGGCGACATGACCCTGTCTCGAGGCTAGCATCACCGCACTCTCCCCGTCTTTCGCCTGCAAGTTGACGGATGCACCTCCGTCGATCAGAGCTCGTACCGTTTCGATATGCTCGTTTGCACACGCAAGCATTAGAGCTGTTGTGCCATTCGAGCACTGATCGTCGACCGACGCTTCATAATGCAGCAACACTTGCACCACGTTTGCTCGCCCGTATAGCGAAGCCAGCATCAGAGGGGTCCGGCCATCGTTTGTTGCCATGTCGATCGAAGCTCGATTGCTCAGCAGCAGCTCCGCCACAGTGCCAAACCCGTTTGCGGCTGCATAGAGTAGTGGGGAGTTATGCGTCAAGTCGATCGTGGCGCCAGCCTGAATGAGGCATTGTGCGATGTCAAGATGGCCATATTGGCACGCGACAGATAGTGCACTTTGCCCGTCTGGGTTGAGAATATTGACGCCAGCTCTTTCATCGAGCAGGAGTTTGACCACGGTAGCGTGGCCATATCTTGCCGCACTCATCAGTGGGGTCCAGCCTCTTGCATCGGTTTTGTCGATATCGTCACGATGTTTCAACAACCTTTTCACTACCACCAAATCGCCTTGCTCACACGCAATTCGAAGAGCTGTGTCTCCATTGCGGAGTTTCTCGTCAATGGCAGAGTTGACAGCCGTAATATTTCCCTCCTCTTCACTGTCGACATGAAGCCCACGTTGCTCGACCGAAGAACTGAAAATTGGTCCAATTCGTTCGTAGATCAGCTGCGTAAACTCGATGTAGCCGCTCATGTACGATACAGTCAGCACTGGCAAGTTTTGGAAGTCTCCACACACCGTGAAGTCTGCTCCACTATCGAGAAGAATCCGAACCACAGCCAGTCGTCTGTACCAAACCGCAGTCAGCAGAGCTGTACCCCCGCTAGGCAGCCGTGCATTGATATTCGCACCTCTCGAAAGTAAAAACTGCACCACATCCGAGTGGCCCAGTTGTGCTGCCGTGATCAAAGGGGTATAACCTGCGTTATCCGCCAATTCAAGGTCGGCTCCATGGTTTACGAGCATCACAACAATCTTCAGCTGGTCGTGCTCACACGCAATGTTCAGCGCCGTTGCCCCATTAGGCCCCTGGGCATCGATTCGCGCACCACTTTTCAAAAGCGCCACCACCACTTCCAAATGCCCCCTTTCCGTTGCCTTCATTAACGCGCTCCAGCCGGACTTGGATTGAAAGTCAACTGATGCATCCTTTTCGATCAAAACTTGGACAACCGAGCTATCGCCTTTTGTCGCCGCCCAAACCAAGAGCGTGTCACCGTCGCAGTCCTGCGAGTCGACGGCTGCACCACCGTCAATCAAAGCTCGGGCGGTATCAAGATGGCCCAGTTGACACGCAATCACTAGAGCTGTCGCTCCATTCGAACCACGGTGATCGATTCGTGCTCCGTACTGCAGCAATACACGGACCACCCTCGTGTGGCCATTCCGTGATGCGATCGTCAGCGCCGTCCTGCCATTGGGGTCAGCCCAGTCAATTGACGCTCCATTCCGCAGAAGTAACTCCACTACGTCGGATTGGCCCTTACCTGAAGCTGCCATCAACGCAGTGCCCCCGTCATTATCCTGGGAGTCGATAGACGCGCCACCAGCTATCAGAACTTGTGCAGTTTCAGGGTGTCCATATTCGCACGCATAACGTAGAGCAGTGATTTCGTTCGGACCGCGCTGATCAATTCGTGCTCCGTTTCGCAGCAGCACATGCACCACGTCCGTGTGCCCATTCTGCGAAGCTGCCATGAGCGCGGTGCCGCCGAAGCGGTTCGCCAAGTTGACGGACGCTTGGTTACCCACAAGCAGCTCCACAATGCCAATGCTTCCGCCCATAGCAGCCTCCACTAACGCACTGTTTCCACTAGTGAGCTGTATGTCAATAGATGCGCCAGCTTCAATCAGAGCTCGAGCAATGCCGATGCGTTCGTGTTGGCACGCCGAGAACAATGCTGTGTTTCCGTTGGGACGCTGCTGATTGACCTGTACTCCACTTTTTAGCAGCAGCTTTACCACATCTTCATGTCCATTTTGCACAGCAGCCATCAGCGGGGTCCACCCGTCATTGCGCGATAGGTTGGTAGCTGCCCCATTGAGCAAGAGCAGCTCCACGACACTCAGGTGGCCGTTGCCAGAAGCTGCCAGTAGCGCTCCTTCCCCATCAACGTCCCGAAAGTCGATGTATGCGCCACCAGCGATCAGAGTTCGGGCGATATCGACGTGCCCTCGCTGACATGCAACAAGCAGAGCCGATGCCCCATTCGGACCTGGCTGGTCGATCCGCTCTGTCTTCTGCAGCAACACCCGCACCACATTATTGTGTCCATTCTGTGAAGCGATCATCAAGGCGGTCGCGCAGCAGCGGTTCACCAAGTCCGTGGACGCTTGATTGTCTAGAAGCAACTCCACGATATGGGCATGTCCATTGCTTGCGGCCTCCATTAACGCGCTATCGCCATCTTCGTCCTGCGAGTTGATGGGTGCGCCTGCTTCGATCAGCTCACGAGCTGTATCGAGGTGGCCACCTTTACACGCCGTTCGCAAGCTCCCAGCAAGGACTTCCTTGTCTTCAGTAACCTCGTTCTCTAGCAGAGGCTTGGAGACAGTCTTCGTCGCTAAAGGTGGGGCATCTCGATTTCGTTGGTTAATTTCTCCATCGTGACCTGCAAGTTCTCCACTATCGCACGCGAGTCGCAGAATGCTTGAGCTACTTCGCTTCAACCCGGAAGAATTGCCAGCATCCGCATTGTGGTGAGCGGTTGACTCAGCTTCGCTTTCTCGCTGATTGTCAGGACGTTGGGCGCACTCTGCGCTAAGGGTGGGCATATCGCAATTGTTGAAATCTACTTTTCGTCACCTCCGTGCCTCCTGTTCGATGTTGTTGCTCTGTGGGGAATCAAATACTGAGTCGTGCGAGTATCCAAATGTCTGGATGGGCCTTTCGTCGTGAGTTTTCTTGCGCACTGGATTCAAGCTGAACTGCAGTGTAGTTTGTCGATTCTTACTGAACGGATAGGCACCAAGTCACCCATCCGCACAAGATGACGCTGTTCGTTCCTGCAACTTGATCCTGCCATGCACCTTAGTATCCGTACGAATGGCTACATCCACTGGTGCCGTCGTCGCACACGATATGCCTCGCGATGCTAAGAATTCTACGACGCCGGTGTAACCCTTTTGTAAGTGTTTTTTTTGTTTTTTGTGGTTAACGCTGGTAGCACTCGGGGCGAGAGTGAGGAGTCCGGTCGTAGTCCGTTGTTTCGTTAACACTGCAAAACAGTCGCTCCACTATCGTTTGGCTGGTTGATATCTGCTTCGAGTGGTAGGAACAACTCAACCACATCAGTATGGCCGTTCTGAGCTGCAATTGATGGTGGGGTCGCGGCGGCATCGTTGACCTCGTCAATAGATGCACTGCGCTCCACGAGCAACTTCACCACCTCGTAATGGCTGGACATTGCAGCAATCACTGGGCAATTTTCCCATTGGGAAGCTTTCGTGTCGTCGCTAGCACCATGATAGGAAGCGGCCATCAGCGCGGACCTATCCTATGGATACCGCCTTTGTTGGTCAAGTCGATGGTCGATCATTCTTCAAAAGTATCTTCACCGCACCATGTTAGCGATGTTACCGGTCGTTCGGTGTCACATTCCCTCTATCCGGACTTGTCTGGGACGGCGTGTGGCGATTTCTGGCGAGGCACCCGCGAGCTCGAGTATGCGCCGCATCAATGACGCCGTGTGGAGGGTGGATTGGGATCTCGTGAAGAACGTGCTAAACCCTCCAGACGGCAGCGATGGGGCCCCCTTCGAGCTGTGTGCGGCGACCCGAGACGACTGGAACCGCTACGTCCAGTCCGAGGAGCAAGCGCTTAAGTCTCGCAGCATGGCGTGGTGGGACGACAAGGTCTTCCTTGTCGAGTTGTCGGGGACTCTGCACGGGCTGCTCGTTGAAGACGTCCGACAAGCGATTACCGACGAAACTGGGACTGGCAGAACTCACTTGGCGCATCGTGGAGCGACCTATATCGATAGACGTCCAACATTGCCGGACGAAACTAATGATCTCTTAGCCTATCTCGAGCCAGACGCCAGCTTCGGTCCTGTTCGATTCCTTCCTGGGGCAGTGCTCCCACAGGGATTTACCTGGATGAACTGAAAGTGGAGATGGGGGTGCATCAAGGCTGGGCCCCCCTGTAGAGCAACAAGAGCAACAGGGAAAGCTGGTCAAAGGACGCGTTGTTACCTTAAACGAGAAGGCCAATGCATGGCGGCAGTGCCCGGGTGTGCAATACGTTCTCTCCGTTCGCGTTGGCCCGAGACTGGACGTTCGTGAGTACCGCTTGGACTCCGTCGTGGACGGGCAGCTCGAGGATCCCGACATGCAGCACGCGCCCATCGTCGACAACACCGTTGTACAGCTTGACACTAGGCGCTTACTGGGGATTCCTCACGGTGGTGTTCTCCCTGCTGGCTTTAACAATCCCGTTCGCTTCAACCTCTGCAACGTTGTGGACCCGGCCATCCAAGAGGTGAGAGAGGATCTTGCAGTAGAGGAGGCTACAGTAGCGAAAGCTGCTGCTGCTGATGGTTAACCCCACGCCGCCGTCGCCACTAGCCAAACATCCACAGCAGCAGCACAATTCGTTTTTCTACTTCGCTGTTGATCCATCTAAAAGCTGGAAGTCGATTCCTTGAGCCACCTCGTGATCTCCAAAACACCACAGTCTCACCGTCAAATCCTCAACTCCACGTATGATCGAAGTACTGTCATGTAGAGCAGCTCATCTCGTATGGAGGGTGGTCATCTAAAGTATGGAATTATCGGTACACGGTGCTATCTGTGGTTAGTAGAAACTGCCGGCCACCTTGTTGCACTCCGGGTCAACAGGCTTGGTCTCGTGGAAGCGACGGAAGTCGATCACCGCACCGCCAGTCTCCGGGTCCACGTCCACGCAGTTCACGTGGCGGTGGTTGAACAAAATGTCCTCCGCCTTGTATGAGTGCCGCACTTGGATCGTAGCCGACGTGACCGCGTCGATACCTTCCACAAGCACCACTACCTCCAACTGTAGATTCAATAAGGGAAACCCCGTTAGAAGGGCAGCCACAAATAACAACTCAATGCGGGTCGTCGTCGTACCTGCGACTCGGCCCAGTACTGCTTGATCTCCTCGATCGTCGGCGGCTGCGTGGCAGCGTGCACGTCACCCATAGCAGCGTTGCCAGTCATGCAGCGGCACGTGTTGTGCACGTGGTTGGTAGCCTGGTTGACCTGCACGGACCCATCGCGGTCTCCACTCTGGGCATCGGCCTCACGGCACAGCGGCTCCGGGAACAAGTAGCCGCGCGCAGGGTTGTGGTGCAGGCCGCAGGTCTCGGCGCTCTTTGGGCGCAGCAGCGGACTCCAGGCGTCCATGCGGTGCACGACAACCGAGGGCAGCGCCAGCAGCAGCATACCGCCAAGGTCGTCGTCCGGGTGCTGGATGCGCATCGGGTACGACTGGAAGTAGTAGTGCTCACCGAACTCGACGTCGTGGCGGATGGCGTACATGCGCACGTGGGCCTCCACGAGCTGGTGCTTGCGCATCTCGCACACCTGGAACATGAAGTACAGGTTGCCGCGGATGCGGCGCACGCAGGCGTGGGTGCTCATCACGATGGTGTTGGCACGCGCCTGCGCGCGCGAGAAGCGCTGGAAGATGATGCCGATGGCCAGCGCGTCCAGCAAGATGCCGAACAGAGACTCGAGCGTGATGATGGTCTGCACCCAGACACAGTCGCCGAAGAACACGTCTCCGCCGTTGGTGCCGAAACCGATAGTAAACAGCACGGACACGGAGAAGGAGAAGCCGTCGAAGAACGAGTTGATGGCCAGCTTGCACTCCTCGGGCGGCGTCGTGTACAGCGCGCCGAACACGGTGATCACCACAAGATACTGCAGCACACAAGACAACAGCACCATCCATAAGCCTCCACTACCAAAACAATATACAAAATAGCAATATATAAGTGCGTACGGAAAAAACGAGCGAGCCCAGCACTTTGCTGAGTCGCATGTTGACGACCGAGTGGAACGGGTCCTGCATGTAGAGCTTCCAGTAGTGGGGCACCTTTTGGCGGCGGATGCTGCAGCACAGTCACACAAATCACATAAGTACCAACCTTTGACCTACGCATGTATCCTACGTATTGCCACGCACTTCCACTGGCCCTTGGAGCGCTGGAAGAGCGCGTCCTTGCGGTCCATGATGCGGCCCGTGGTCGTGGGTATGTCCACGCGCTTGGCGGGGCTCTCGGAGCTGGACGACTGCGTGCCCACGGGCGCGTTCAGCGGGGTGCCGTCCTCGTACTCGGCGTAGCTCGGGCCGCGCTCCATCTTCATGCCCCAGGTCCGTCGTAGCGCGGCGTCTCAGTTGATCCCAACGGCCGAATGGACGGCGGACCGAGGTGATGAACAGCTAGGGTCCGCAATAAGTGGGGTGTCGGTTTTTGTCAACCAAAGTTTACGTGGGTAAAACGTGAGTTTTGTCGTGCTGCGTGCACTAGTTATTGCGGGACGGACGCTAACGATCGCACGACAGCTGCTTGTTTGGCGACGTCGCGACCCGCTCTCGCGCTGTCGAGTCGACAGGAGCTGGCTGCTGGACGAGCAGCTTGCGGCGACGGTGTGGCTGCACAGACAATTGGAGAAGCTCTGTTGGCATAAGACGAAAATTTGAGGGGCGGCCATGTCTTCGCTGCAATGTTGTCGCAGTCGTTGGTCGAGTGGCAACTTCAGCTTTTCAGTGTTCAAGGTGGTCAAGTTCGCTGATAAGTCACGCGTCACCATCGGAATCTCGTTTGGCAATGTGGCTCGCGGTGCACTAGCAGTGACCGGCAGCGTGGCAATGGTACTACCGGTATTAATACATGTAGGTAGATAATAGCATGCGAGCGCCTCTAACTGTAATAGGGTGCCGGCGTAAAAAACAATTCAGTTAAAACGATGGACACTTCTGGATACTACTTCAGTTTGGAGATAAGATATTCGTGACAAACAGCAGTGGACGAGTGCGCCGTGTGGTTTGGCATGAGTGTTCTACGATGTGATTAAAAAAGTTTGGCTGCTTCGAGCTTCTCTTGGAAGTGCATATACGTGCATGTAAGCGCTTTTTACAGTTTCTTCGTTCTTGATACTCAACTTTTTTAAAAGACGATTGTATTCTTGTCACTCTCACATCGATGTTATTATAAACGTGCTTCTGGAATACTACCCTAGCACTCTATGCACCCCCCACTCGTAGATTCGTTTACAGGTACGAGGTGTCGACGAACCACTCCTTGGCGTAGTTCTGGCCGAGGACCTCGGTGATCGCCACGGGCTTGTCGAGCTGGCCGCTGAACGCCACTCGGCTGCCCTTGACGGCGCCGGGGCCCGAGTTGTTGAACTCCTTGAAGACGATGTCGGCAGTGCTGGAGGTGGCGTCCCAAGTGGCCCAGCCCTCGGGCTTGACCACGTCGCCCAGCTCGCTGTTCTGCCAGATGACCTTGGCGTACGGGCGCCACGGGCGGCCCAGGACGGTCGAGTTGACGCCGCTTTTGCCGAACACGCGCGCGCGGTTGAAAACGTACGTGGCCGAGCTGTTGGCGGCTTCGCGGCCGCTGCCCGTGATGAAGCCCGTGCCGATGGTCTCGATGTCGCACGACTCGAACCAGGCCTGCGCGTAGCGGCCGAAGACGAAGTCGATGGCGCCGTTGATGTACGTCTTGGCGTACAGCTCCTTTCCCTTGTCGGCCAGGACGGTGTCCTGGTATCCAGTCAGGTTGCACGCGTAGAAGCCGTAGTCCGTGGCGTTCACGTTGACGGCCAGGGCCTGGCCGACGTTGCCGGCCGTGTTGGCGATGTTGAGGTTGTACACCTTGACCTTGTCCGACTTCAAGCGGATCGTGCTGGTCATGTCGTTACGGGCCTCGCCCGTGACCGAGGCAGGGATGTCCTTCTGGGCCTTGGCCTGGGTGATAGTCACCTGGTTGCTAGCGTAGTTCTTGGCGTCGCACGTGTAGCCCTGCAGCACCAGCGGACCACGCAGCGGCGAGATGAGCACCTGCTCGTTGTAGACGCCCGGGCGCACGAACACCGTCTGCACCGACGTCTTCTTGGGGTTGAGCTTGGCCACGCCCTCCGACACGGTCTTGTAGCTGCCCTTGTACGAGCCTGTGGCGTCGACGACGATGGCGCCCTTGGGCGGCGTGGTGCGCGCGTTGGGGCCGCTGCACGCGCCGTCGACCAGAACTCCCGACGCAAGAGCGACGAGGGCCACGAGAGGAGCGAAGATCTGCATCGTTTCAGGTGTTGGTGTGATGCGGAAAATTGAAGAGTGAGCAGCTCACAGCTCCGAGGGGGCTTGAATACGAGGCGCTCGCCGTAATACCTCGTGTACGGAAACCACAGGCTGTACTCAATTTCTCCGCATAAGAGCCATGGAGGCGGCCCGTTTTAATCCTCTTCGTCTCCTCGCAAAGTTTCATGACCATTTCCCCCTTCCCCACCACCTGGCAACGCAGCACATACAGCTCCAAAGTACGTATACAACTGGAACTTCGGGATTAAACTCGGATGTGCACGGTCAGCTTACTCAAGCTTTGGTTCTCTTCGTCCCAACCATCTGCCTGATGTGCATGTCGTTCGTCTGTAAGAGTCTGACTCAGACTCCGACAGCAGACAGAGGCTGCGTGAGTCAACGCTGTACAGTCAATCTTCCGCGCGCTGCTTACCGCTCTCTATGAGTAAAACTCAACTCCTGGTCGGAAGAACGCCGTATTTCATGCACCTAGGCCATCTGAATTACAAGGGGCGTTCTACTTCGTGTACATTCTACTATACGCTTGTTAAGGCCACCGGCAATGCTACTGCCAGCAGGCCACAATCTAAAGTTTGCATTGACACTTGCACAAAACGTGCCAATCCTTCAATGAATTGAGGTGAACCTACATTGTAACTTCACGACAACCCCTGTTTGCTCTTCTGCGAAACCTTACTGCTGGTACCGAGGAAATCGCGGTGGTCATCCTTTGAGCAGTGAGGAGGACACCAACTGGGGTGATGACGGTCATATGAGCAGTGGAACCTACAGTAAACTTACATTTTCAAAGTCATAATTTAGTTCCACTTACAGGCACCTGGCTGGTAGAACACTCAGTTTCTACAAATTCTCCTTCAAGAAGCCCTCAAATGCTCCAGGGAGATGCTAAAGGAATTGATTTTCTACTGCAGTGACGTCATCAAAATGCATTGGTTTTTATTGAATAAAATAATGGTTGGATTTCGTATTCATATGTCATGCGTAGAGATCTTCTGCATCACGAGAGCTCTCGGTCAAACCATGCGATCAGTTCGACGCAGTAACTACTTAAAGAAACAATTGATAAAGCCCAACATTGCAAGCTAGTGTTTTTGCGTTCTCTTATCATACTCGGCAAAAAGGTGGTCAAGTTATTGGTACGGTACGATGGATGATGGATCGGTATCTGTACGGTTATCCGTACAGTAATGCGCATTGATGTTAACAGCGGACAACGACAGCATCACGCTCCAGGCTGTGCTTGTGGTGCCAGGCTGGTACTGTCCGACGATGGTGCATACCTGCGCTTTGAAGATGCAGACACGACCAACTATGACCTCCGAACTGAACCTGCAACTATGTAGAGAAGTGAAGTTTCTGTACATAAAATCTGGATTATCCGGAAATATATTATGGATAAAATACCGGCGGGTCTTCGTGCAACTTGCACGGTGCAAGTGCCTCGAGTTGATAGAGAACTGTAGTTTCTGGAGTTGGAGCTAAATAAAATCCGGATTATCTGAAATAATCCGGAAATATATTACGGATAAAATACCGGCATCGCGTACCGAACAGAAACTGAAGTTCTCAAATATCTGCGTCGAAATGATGGAGAACCAAGAGTCTACAAGCGAGTGCACTGGCGACTGCAGGTCATCTCCAATGAGCAATGAGGTCAAGAAATGGACAAGAGTCCTCCAAACGACACGAGGGGGGTCGGAAAATAATACAAAACAATTATTACGGTATTGCTCCCCTAAAATAATTGAATGTTGGTGATCGACAATAATGAATTGTTTTAGTGGAATAAGTAATTATTGTATTGCGGTAGACAAGGAATGTAAAAAAGCTAAAATAAGTATTGTTAAAGGTCAAAAATAATCAATATTTCAATGATTATTACAGACGAAAAAAATCAATACACTTTAAATGTTATTGTCCGGCCCCCAAAGTCATCTAAAAGGTAGATGTTTAGATGCTGTAGCCACACGTGGACTCAGAGGCATCCATGTCGCTGGGGACAACGAGCTGATCCTGCGAG
>JAIKVJ010006865.1:0-11183 GCA_024679225.1 Phytophthora pisi
CTTATGCTCATTATGCTGCTTTTACGTACGCGTTATGGACGCTGCGCCGCCCCTAGCCGTCGCCATGCACACCCGCCACGCTCTCGGTCCCCAATTACCGCTTTTTGGGAGTTGGTGTCTTGCGCGAAATGCAATTGAGAGTGAGTTACCGCGAATTTTCTTAGAAATGCCAGGGTTTGGAGCTCTATGAACTATCGGTTTTTTACGAATAGTGGCCGGTCTTGTATTTATTGGTAGCCTCCTAATTTGGATCGGGTTAGACAGGCGGTATACTATTCGTAAAGAGGGCTACTATTGCCTAGCAATATCGATGCGCTTCATAAGTTTTACCCCGTACTCTGCATCTTCAATCCCCGCTGCACCAGAAACCTCCATCTAGTGAATATTCCACTGTATCAGAACATCATGAGCTCGTTTGAGATTGAAGTAGACCCGGATTGGCATTGCTACTCTTAAACGGTCTTTTATTCGAAGCGGTCTTTTATTTCTAGAGCACTAATAGTACGGGGTCTTCCATTCGTAAAAATCCGTTATAAGGGTAAAAATCGGCGTTTTATTCATACCGCTACTGCGTTTTGCTTTGGAATTCAGTGACGTGAACTGGGATATATCTGCAATGTTATGAGCTCTGTTATGCGGTAGCAGGTGGTCGCTCTTGATCTAGCAGAGCTGGAGGGCGTGTTAATCGATAGTTTACGGTACATGATGTGCCCTTCGGGTTCTTCACCTCAAACGGGTTTGGCCCGGCTGGCAAAATGAATCCGGGTTTGTTTGGGCGCTCGGATTGGTCAAAATTGGTCCCTCTCTAATCTCCATACAAATCCGAAGCCCAGAAGGAAAGCGCCAGCCGCCGATCGAGAGAAGGCCAACAGGCGGAGAGACCAGGAGCGTGCTGCTATGAGTCGCGCCCGGGTGTACTGCGACGTGAACGAAACGCGCCCGCGCGAGTACTGGGACTACGAGACGCTGAACGTGGCTTGGGGGTGCGTGCCTGCCTGCTCTCCCACTTCCTCTGTTCTGCCTCCCCCTCTATGCCTCCCTGCCGAAATCCTGGACTATCGAGGGGGGAAGACGCGCTGACGCTGCGTGAGGATGCGCTACCAGGCGCTCTTCGGCGTATGAGGGGGGCTATATCATTGTCCTAGCATGAGGGAAGAGGCTCACCGACTTTTTGTGCATACAGAGACCAAGATAACTATGAAGTGATCCGCAAGATCGGTCGCGGCAAGTACAGCGAGGTGTTCGAGGGCTACAACGTGGCCAACAACTCTCGCTGCGTCATCAAGATCCTCAAGCCTGTCAAGAAGAAAAAAATCAAACGGTGCGCTAGTCCGTCTTGGTTGCTCATGCTGGGGCTCTTGTCCACCAGAAACTCACATGCTCTAACTATCATCAACCTACAGTGAAATCAAGATTCTGCAGAACCTTTCTGGCGGCGTGAACATTGTGCAGCTGCTCGATGTCGTGCGGGACCCGCAGTCTAAGACGCCCAGTCTGGTGACCGAGTACGTGAACAACACGGACTTCAAGACCCTGTACCCGACGCTGAGCGACTTCGACATCCGCTACTACTTGTTCGAGCTGCTCAAGGCTCTGGACTACTGCCACTCGAACGGTATCATGCACCGCGACGTCAAGCCGCACAACGTCATGATCGACCACGAGAAGCGCCAGCTGCGTCTGATTGACTGGGGCCTTGCTGAGTTCTACCACCCTGGCCGCGAGTACAACGTGCGCGTCGCCAGTCGCTACTTCAAGGGACCGGAGCTTCTTGTGGACATGCAGGAGTACGACTACTCGCTGGACATGTGGAGTCTGGGCTGCATGTTCGCAGCCATGATCTTCCGCAAGGAGCCGTTCTTCCACGGCCACGACAATTGTGACCAGCTGGTCAAGATCGCCAAGGTGAAGGGCACGGACGAGCTGTTTGACTACCTGACGACGTACGACCTTGAGCTGGACCCGCAGTACGACGGTATCCTGGGCACGCACACGAAGAAGCCGTGGGAGAAGTTTATCACACAGGAGAACAAGCACCTGGTTTCGCCCGAGGCCATCGACTTCCTGGATGGCCTGCTGCGTTACGACCACCAAGAGCGACTAACAGCAAAGGAGGCCATGCAGCACGCGTACTTCCAGCCCGTGCGCGATGCGGCCGAACAGAAGCTGCGTGGTGGAGCGCATCACACCGACGAGATCACCAGCGTATCCGACTCGAGCGCGTAATTTGCGTGCGCGCGATGAAGACCAATACCCGCTTGTTCTGACGAAGGAGGATGAGACCGAATCGCTGCTATGGAGGAGGTGCTGCATGCATTTCGAACAATCGGTGACAGCAGTCAACCATTGATCGGTTCTGCAAGATGCGGGCCGCCACCAGAGCAACGTGACGGGAAGGGGAGCGGGCGGGGCCTAGATAACAGAGCGAGAACACAATACAAGGACATGCCACGTCAAGTAGCGAGGACGCGGAGGGCTACCTGCGTGAATGAACGAGACTTGCGAGGCAGGATGGATACGTTTGCCTTCTTGATTTTTGACGGCGTGATAGGAGGTGGTAGCGTGAGTGCGGCGGTGTAACGTGTATAGGAAGCCTTTACTTTTTCCATACACCACGTTTTCATATTGCATTGCTTCAAGTTGTCATAGTGCTTCGTTCGTTTACCTCGCTCTATTCGTTCGCGTCTAGGTCTTGGCGGATAACTGCGCGGTCCCTCGAGAAAAAATTGTACGCGTAAGTGCTCGGATTGGCGGGCCGATTCCGAAGAATGCCGCGCACCAGAGCGCGCATGAGCTTCGCCACGTCCGGGTGGTCTCGCAGGTACTGCTCGTTGTCCATGCGGATCATCACCTACACAGTCGCAGTCAGAGATAACGAGCACCTTCTTCCAGTACAAAACCCACAGTCTTCATGATTTTCCCACTTTGGCTTCGTTGAGCGCCGACAATTGCTGAGGTGTCAGTACCTGCATCCTGCTCACAGGCGGCAGGGCAGCTCCCGCTTCCTCCATCGTCACTTACTCGAAGCTTTAGCTCTGGCAAAAGCTCGCGTCGTTTCGGTGCTGCCAATGTGTGGCGTACACAAAAAAGAGCATACTCAGCTCAAGTGAAAAACCGGACCACTGACCACCGCTCACTTAACCAGGGAGCAGCGCAAAGCGCCACCAGCTCACCACCAGATCCGACGGCGCAGCGATTGCAGCCGCGAAGACCCATCTCCCAGTCGAAGCATGTGGCGTGCCTGTCGTGTAGCTGCGCTCCGCCACCTGCGCACCGAGGCCGCGCGCATGCCCGTCGCCCGCGCGCCGCTGGCGCTGCAGCAGCAGCTGGGCAGCGCCACCTGCCACTTCACCAGCATCGCCGGCGTGGACCGCGAGCTGCTGCTCACGCGCTCTGCACGCGACCTGCGTGACGAGCTCGGAGACTCGCAGCTCGGTGCCGTGGCCATGGCGCTCAGGGGTGAGCTGTCCGCCGCCGTCGCGCGTGAAGACGTGACCAGCGACGAGATCATCGACCTTTTCACGGCGGCCCAGAAGACCCGCGCCGTGACCGTCATGCTGGACGCCTTCGATTTCCTGGACGCGAAGTTCCCGGCCCACATCAACTTTGCTGTGTACGGTGAGGTGTTCCGCATCTTGCAGCGCAAGAACAATTGGAAGCGCCTTATTGAGATCTACGAGACCGCCAAGCCGCGCTTCAAGGCTGTGCCCGAGATGATCTACCGCTTCGGTATTGTTGGATATCTGCAGGCTGATGACATGGATGTTGCCGTCAAGACCTGGCAGGAGATGAGCGATGCCGGCCATGAAACCACCAACGAAATCACGTCGCGACTCATGATGGCGTATGCGCGCAAGGGTGACGTCGAGAAGGTGCAGGAGCTGTTCGAGTCGGTTGACCCGCAGATCGGCTACTGGCACGAGTCGTGCATTGACCGTGTGATCCTGAGTATGGGCATCATCGAGCAGCCTGCCAAGGCCTTCGAGTTCTACAGCAACTCGAGCATGAAACTGAACGGCGGCACGCTAATCGCGCTGCTGAGCGTATGCAACAGCAACAACTGCAAGCAGCAGGCTTCCGACATTTTGGCAAACCGCAAGAAGTTCGATTTGCGTCTTGATGCTCGCGGCTACAACCGTATCATGATGACTTTGGAGAACCTGGAGCGCAACGATGAGATCAAGGAGGTTCTGGAGGAGATGGTTGAAAACAAGGTGCGGTTTGACACCAGGACTAACAACATCATCGAGCGTAACGCCGAGTTCCTCAAGGGCACGAATTTCGTTGTGGATCCTAGCAAGAGCAAGGCTGCCGGCTTCACGTTAAGCCCGCGTCTTCGCGAAATGCTTTCTCAAGGACAAGCACAAGATGCGGCGGCCTTGGTCGACTCTATCGCGAAGCCGGTGGAGGAGTCGCAACTGTCGGAAGATTTTGAAGGCGAAATCCCTGAGGGTGCCTTGTTTGTGAGTCCTTCTGTGGCTAGAGATGCTGTGCGTGCGTACATCAAGACGAACCAGCATGACAAGGTTGGCGCTCTGGTGAAGGGATTCTCAGTCGTTCCCGGTAAGTATGCCTACGCTCTGGCAGAGATCATCGGTCACTACCTGAAGTTGAGGAACAAGACCAGTGACGAGCTTAGCTACAAGGCCATGAAGGCAATGCTAGCCCAGGGCATTCAGATTTACCGCGTCGACGACGCGTTGACGCTATTCCGCCGCTTCCACGACGCTGACGCCGCTGTAGAGCTATTTGACCAAGTGCTTGCTACGTACTGGGGCAAGGATGTTCCCACCCCCGCGGCGCACCGCACTGAGGAGGACGAGAATGATGTGGACAGCAGCGACTCGAAGCAGACGTACTTTGTGAACTTCAACATTGGCAAGGTGATCAACTTGGTTCTGCAGACATTGGCAGAGAGTGGCAGGGCTACGGAGGCTCTGGATACTTTAACCAAGATGGCGAGCCGTGACCTGCAGACGAACCAATCCAGCTACATCACCATTCTGAGCTCCATGCGTAAATACCTGCGAAACGTTAACCACAAGGACAGGAAGCACAAGGTGCTGTACGACATTTCCAGCTTCCAGGCAGTGCTGAAGGACCTCAAGAGCCGCGGGTTGACAGTGAACCGGGCTGTTGTGGGTTACCTGTGCCCCGCTTACGTCGGTGCCAACAAGCAGCAGCGCCTTGAGCTGCTGGAGGCTTTCGCGGAAGCTCAGAGTGACCCTAACGACAACTACATATTGCCACACCTGTGCTATGAAACGTTGCTGACGTTCACGGCCCAAGAGGGTGACATTGCGGAGGTGAAGGCACTTTACGAAGAAGCTGTGACTACTTTGAACAACAAGGAGAATCTCGGTGTGCCGCGGGGCTGGGTGAGTGTTCTGATCTCAAAGCTTGCCAAGGATGGCTACGTTGAAGAAGCCGAGCAGGCCGTGAAGGATATGCCCAAGGTGTGCGGTGGATATACGTACCGAGCTGCGGTGTCCGTGCTGCGCAGCGCTTTGGAAGCGAAGAAGCCCGATGTTGTTGACAACATGATCGCGCTCCTGGAAGAGCGGGAGTTCCACGTCGGACTGGCGGATGCCTACGAGTTGGTCCACATGGCCCGTGAAAAGGAGCTCTCCTCGAAGGCGTTGGACATTATTCGTCTGTTCGAGAAGGGCAACTTGAAGGAGGTGGCTGCTGCTGAGGACGGCAAGGGCAACTTGGAGGCCGCCTACTTCCGGCGTCAGCGAGGCGACGTCCACGCGCTCCGGAAGGTGAAGACGATGTACACCGTGGCGCTGAAGTCTTGTGAGACTGGCGGCCTCTGGAAGCAGGCGCTGGTGCTGCGCGAGCAAATGACGACGCTGCTGGGCCAGGAAGCTGTGGACGAGATCACTGCGAGTCTGACTGCGCGGCAGCGGAAGCACTGGGAGCGCAAGGCGAAGAAGTCGGACGAGCAGGAGTAGACCAATAGACAAGACAGCTCAGGCCCTCATTGCGTTGGCCATCGGGCAGGTGACGAAAGGATCGGCAGAGCTTGTGGCAACTGGATAGACCGTCAGCTAGAGTCTCTAGCCTAGAGACAACGAGATAAAAAAATAAAACAACAAACAAACAGAAAGCACCAACCAATATGTTGACTCGCGACTTGTACTGTGAGTGCGGGGTCCCGATTGGCTGATTTCCTGCAAAGTCTCATGTGGCGCCGACTGGCTGCGGCAGTGGCTCGCCGCTCGCCGAATGCGCCTCGCGTGGACGTTCTCAGGCTTCGGACGTGCCGCCCACTAGCGTTGTCATGCTCCCAGCACCTGCTCGTAT
This sequence comes from Phytophthora pisi, assembly GCA_024679225.1. Taxonomy (NCBI): domain Eukaryota; phylum Oomycota; class Peronosporomycetes; order Peronosporales; family Peronosporaceae; genus Phytophthora; species Phytophthora pisi. The sequence goes on from JAIKVJ010006865.1 coordinate 6,310, forward strand.
CTGACCGACCGTTTTCTTCCGGAGCTCGCGATGCGTCGCGCGTGAATGACGTGAAAGTGCGGGACATCGAGCTGCGCGAGCTGGTGCGGCGGCCGTGGGTCGAGATGCAGGAATATTTCGGACCCGTGGAGATGGCCAAGGTGCGGCAGAGTCTGCCTTCGGTCTGGAGCGGGATCAGTCGCGATGCAGAGGTGGCGCCGGAGATCGTCGAGGACTTTTACGAGGCCGCGAGAGTGTGCAGGCTCTCCAAACTGCAGCGCGACGTCTTCGACTACATGGAAGCCCATTATCTCGAGCGCATAAGCTTCGAGATGTACGGCCAAATGTTCAACATACTCACGTTCGCCAAGGATCCGCAGAGGATGCGGGCTATTTTCGAGCGTGCCATGACAAGGTACGACCCTGAGCAAGATCAGGTCCCGCCCGAGATTGTCTACCGACTTGGAATTACCGCCGCTATTGCGCTTAAAGACTACGTGGGGGTGAAGATGCTGGTGCGTGATATGGAAACAAAGGGTGCTAAGCCCTCGGTTGAAATTGTAAGCCGCGTGATGGTGGCCCAAGCTCAAAGTGGCGACGCGAAGACTGTGTTGGCGGCCGCGGAAAAGCTGAATCCGCAAGATGGACGGAAGTGGCACGAGGCCGACATCAACCGCATCATTACTAGTTTGGGTATCGCAGGAGAGCCTGATGCAGCCTTCGACTTCTACCGAAAGTCGCAAATGCGTTTGTCTCCACAGACATGCATGAAGCTGATGCTGGTTTGTCGCGGAAATTCACGGCCTAAGCATGCACTTGCAATTTTGGCTAACCGCCGTCGCTTTGGCCTGAAAATGAGTCCGTTCCAGTATCCGACGTTGCTGGAAATCATTGAGGAACTGGGTATCGCGGGGGCGCCTGGGAATGAAATGGCCCTCATTCTCAAAGAGATGCGTGATAATAGCGTGCAGTTCAATGACCGCGTGCATGCACTGATTGCTCGTAACCAGCAGCATCTACACGGCACAGCGTTCATGTTGACACCGTCGATCTCAGACGTTGGGGATGGAAAAGAAGATGGAGTGGAGTTAGAAGCGCAGGCACGAACAAAAGAGGCGGACAAGCCGCTACTGCGAGAGTTGCTCGACTCGCGCAAGTTTGCTCAAGCTGCTGCTATCGTGAACTCGTACCTATTGCCCGTCAGCGACGACGTGATGAAGGGGGATAGAATTGAGGAGGCTAACTCGGTTGGAGAAGAACCAGCAATTGTTCCGGACTGGCTGGCGGATACGGCGATTGAGGCGTATTCGCAGAACCAGGAGGTAGCCAAAGTGCGCTCTTTGGTACGCGGGTTCATGTGTGTTCGTGGGGATTTCAAGCATGCGCTCTCTCGCGTGATTGGCCTATTTGGTGGCAATGGCAAGCAGCGCGATAGTCGTATGGTGTACGAGGCCTTTTTGGCGATGCAAGTCCAGGGTTTTCCGATTTTCCGTGTCCGAGATGCGCTGACCCGATTCAAGCAGCATCAAGACTCGAAGGCCGCTTTCGAGCTTCTGAAGCAGGTATCGGGGCAGATTGCTGAAGCTCTGCGGGACTCGAACTGCATCGAAAACGCTGCGAAGCACCAAGAAGATTTCATGCGAGTGCTCGAGAGATCGGGTGAGCTCAACTTTGACCCAGTGCGTACAGTGCGCGATGTGCTGCGAGTGCTCTTAGCATCGAAAGAGCTGGGCATAGTATTCGCCGCGCTGGACCAACTTGCGTCAGATGGCATCCCCATTAGATCACTGGACTATGAAACGATCTTTAGCGCCATGAGCAAGGCCAACAGAGCAGGCGGCAAAGTGTTTTCAGTTGAGGACTTCATGAAGGTTTGGGAGGACATGGCTCAACGTAGCGTAGCCCCTAGCAAGGCTCTGCTTCGTCTGGTGATACCGGTGCTTTGCGGGAATGAGAACATGGATGGCATCAGCGACAAAAGGAAACGCAGGCAGCTTGCTGTTATACAAGGCTACCAGCAGGCTGCGAAGGATCGTCGTGATAACTATGTGCTGCCAGTCGCCTGCTTTTCGACGCTGCTGGAAGCTGCCGCTGAGACGGGAAGCGTCGAGGATGTGAATGCAATCCATGCTGGCGCGGTAAGAGGGCTGGGAGCAAGCATGAATAAAAGGCACCTGAGCCTCGCGGAGCACAGCAAGATCCTGGATACGTGGCAAGCGATCAAATCCGAGAAGGCTGCAGCTGAGAGCGACGCAGCTCAAGCACGCACCGAAGGCGTTGAGATGGTGTAAGGAAACTTAGGAGCCGAATCGTGAGCAGGTATCCTGCCTGCTACCGTATGTGTATGGTGAAAGCAGGTGTGAACCCCACAACCGTTGTGGGGTGACAACGGAACGAGTTTCCAGGCCACAGGGGGGGGTCTGTAGGAGCAGCACGTACGTTCAACAAAGCCATCGACGTAGAAGAGATGCAAATACTTCAGTGCCTCAATTGATAGAGAATAGTTTATCTTCCTACAATCAGAAGATGCCGTTTGATTGATGATGGTGGTGTCGATCACCTTAAATAGTGAAGGCGCTTTGGCACACCTCGTTTTCTACAAGTAAGTTAACCCAGACTCTCGACGGACGTGAAGACCATGGATCCGTTGGAGTGGACCTCGCTGCTGCAGGGCGGGTGGCTCGCGTGGTGTCTCCGTCGGCGCTCTTTCTTCTGCGTGACCGACTCGACCGTCGATGCGTCGCTCCCGTGTTGCTTGCGGCAGCGGAGACCAAGACGGGTCATAACCTCGTCGAACGAGCGGCACCACCAGGTCTCCGTCCGGTACTTAATGGAGCCGACGCAGCCGAAGCGGCCGTCGCGCGTGCGGAACGCGTGCATGTGCACGTGGTCGATGCTGTTGAACGGCGGTGAGTGGAACGCAAACTTGAAGTCGGCCTCAGAGTCGTTGTCGTCCGTGCAGTCCTGTGCGGCGTCGTGGGCCCTCTCTGCCTTTGAAGGGGCCAGCACGACCGAAGGGCGCGGCATTTCGCGAAGCACCATGGCGGCGACCTCGCGCATGCGGCGCAGCAGCGCCGCGTCGTCGGGCGTGAGCTTGTTCACGTTGCGAATGTGGCGGCGCGGCACCACCAGGATGTGGCTGACCACCACGGGGGCCAGTGGGCGGAAGACGACCACGTCCTCGTCCTCGTACAGGAAGGGCTCGTCGCCCGACTCGAGGATCTCGCAGAACCGGCAGGAGACCAGCGCGCCGTCGAGGCCGTATGTGACGCCCTTCCGGGCCACTGAGAACGTCGAGGAGGTCGACGACGAGGAGGAAGAGACCGAAGACGGCGAGGAGCACGGGGACGAGCTGTGCTGCCGGTGCTTGAACAGGGACTGGCGGGGCTTCGTGGAGACGGGGGACATGTCCTCCGTGTCGGACCACGAGTGGTTAGTGCCTGTGGCGCCCAGGATGGGCATGGGGTCGCTCGAGCGCGAGGGCATCTTGGCGGCGGTGGACTCGCTGCCGCGCAGCTCGTCGGCGTCCGCCTCCGTTTCGGGCGCCGTCGCGTGAAAGTGCGGCAGACACGCGCGCAGGCGCTTCCGGAGCCGCGCCTTCTTGAGCTGGGCGCCGCTGCTGTGGCTGTGGCTGTTGCTGCTCACTGACATGACCGTGAGCATCGAGACCGTCGTGACCTGTTCGCTGTAAAGATGAAAGTGGGGGCTCTCACGCGCGGGGCAAAGCGACCATGGGCGCCTGCCTCAGCGCGCCTGCAGTTACGCGGCGTGGGACTCGGACGAAATGTTCAGCGCAGCGCCCCGCTCAGACGGATAGTTCGGATCACGGATGGGATGGAAAGGCGCGCAGCGACGGGCCGAATGGGCCAAAGGAACCCAATCGGTCGCCCCATTTCTCAGGAGGTGAGTTTTCCTTTCTCAACAACGGCCGGCATGAACATTCGTGAGAAAATGAGCTGGTCGTTCACCCATGGATATGGAGGCGCTTTCTCCTTGCCAAGAAGTTCGTGGCGCTCTACCGCTCAAACGCGTACCAACAACATCCTACAATCCCGGCCCGCCGTGCAAAACCCAAGCAGCCGTTCAGTGGACGTAGTAGGTGGACGACGGCAAAGCCAAAACCATGAATCGGCCTAGGCGTCTCTTATCTGGCACGCGACGTAGGGACTAAGTTGGGTATTCGGTGTCAGTATTGTGGCATGCAGCTGTCTGACATGTGAAAACGGTCGGTAATGCAGAGCATGACAAAGGCAGTCTGATCGTAGAAAGCGTCCACTGCTTATTAACATTGTAGCCTAAAACCAATTGGATAGCGATATGCACTGGAGTTATGTTGGGCATCCGCGAACAAGGAGACGATTTGTGCGCAGTCCATATTGTAATGATAGCTGTGACTCACACGGCCCGTGAGGCTGTCCTGAACCAGCCTCACAAAGCAGTCCTGTCGAGAAATTATTAACCCAATACATGAACTGTAAATATACTTTTTACACGAGATTCCTCCCACTGCAATACACATGCACATTACATGTGCATGTAGAAGTGTCTGTATTCATAGGCCAAGGCACAAACCGTCTGGCCCACAAATTATTAGCCTTCAATGCCTCTGAAGAGCTTCGGATAAACATCCTTCGACTATTTGCATCTACAGCGTTCGATAGTGCTGCATCGACTTGCCTCAGGGTGTGTTGGTACATTTCAAACAGATACAAATGGCCTCCGTCGTATCGCAAACAACAAGGAAATCGTATCCCAAACAACAAGGATGGTGTATGTTTCGTACGAAGTAGCCACTTTACAGCATGACCTGCATGCAGCAATGAGCTTGTATACCAGCGTCTTTCACGCGCATTCTGAGAGAAAACTGCAAAAGACGCATACTGGACGAGTTTTTC
>JAIKVJ010006866.1:0-11182 GCA_024679225.1 Phytophthora pisi
TTGGCGCCGCGGTATTCAGCAGCCTCCGCCTCGGGATCACCAAAGTGCGCGTTCTCGTTGTCGGCGACAGAAATGAAAGAGCGCTTGGAAGTGCGTGACTCCTTCTCGGAGTGCTCGGCGCCATCGGCGGGGGTAGCAGCATCAGCGTAGCTCATCAGATTGTTCTCGACGTCAGCAACAGGAGCTTTGTGCATTCCAAGCACAACGCGCTCGGCGATGTAGAACGCCGGGTTCAGGATGACGGAGAAGGCGATCGTAATGTGCAGCTGCATGAAGAGGTAGGCGAGGACGACCATACCCCAGTCCGAGGCGAAGCCCAGGGTGGTGAGGCCAGTCTCCGAGTCCGGGTAGATCGACCACAGCAGGTTGCCCGAGATCTGGCAGCCAACAGACGAGTACGCCGTGCTGGCCAGCACCAGGAAGCAGCACGAGATGAACGCAATGGTCACGCCCACCACACGAGGCATGCGAGTGGGGTCGCTGTGCTGGCGCTGCAGCGCCGGAATCACGATGCCCGCACCGTACGCGAGGGCCAGGTTGCCGATCGCTGTGCTGGCGCTGCAGCGCCGGAATCACGATGCCCGCACCGTACGCGAGGGCCAGGTTGCCGAAGGCGCCTGCGACCTGCTTGAAGTTGAGGTCGGGCGAAGGCACGCTCGGGTGGCCGCGCATGCCGTACATGACGACAGAGACACCAATGATGTCGGCAATGAGGGTGCCCATGCAGCCGGCGAAAGCAGCGCCAGCTCCTTCCTTGAGAGTCGGCACCAGGCACACGGGCAACACCGTAAGTGCCATGAGAATGATCCACGTCGATCCGCTGAAGGCACCCGGGAAGAGGCCGTCGAGCAGAGTGCCGCCCAGCACCAGGAAGACGCAGGGCACGAGCAGGCAGTTGGCCATCTGCGAGACCACCGACAGATAGCGGCCGGTCGTGCCCATGCACCATTCACCGAGGTCACCGTAGGTCTTGACCGATCGAGGCGCGAGCAGCATGACACGGCAAATGGCGACCGAGGAGTACGTGTTGGCGAAGGCCATGAAGGCCATGGCGATGACCGCGATCACGGGTCCGGCACGTGAGAAGTTACCGGGCATACCAAGCGTTCCAATGCCGTAGACGCAGCAGAAGAGGTTGAAGGCCGCCTTGGCGTCCTCCATAGTGAAGAGGGCGCTGCGAGCCATGGTCGAGTCCGTTTCGAGTTGGCGGCCTGAGGGGAAGGCGGAAAATTGGAGACTGAGCTTGAGTGAGGTGGGCGGTGCAATGCCTTCGTGTGCCCCAGCTCACCTAGGACACGTAGCGGTTCAACTGGCGAAGTTCTCAGGCGATACATTTGCACAAACGGAGCGGGGGGCGTAGCCAACGCAGAACGGGTTGCAGCAGGGACTCCTCTGTGCGCTAGAGCGTGGGCTCAATCAGTCCTCCCGGCGATGTCAGGTCCTGAGGAGCCTATGAGCGCCGGCGGATCCTTGGCCCCGCACTTTCTGGTGCGGGAGTGCACCGGCACTCGCACCGCGACACCGGACTCTGCGCCGCCAACTGTGGCCAGCAAATCAACACTTGCCGTCTCGGACGACGTGACTGACTGATTTTAATCCGGCGAGAAGAACTCGACGAGCTCAACCCAGCGCTACGGCGTACTTGCATGTTAGCTCGGACGTCGGCACCAAACTCGCACAGTATGCGCGGACGCCCAACAGCTCAAGCAGTTTCTGTATGGGGTGCAATTGGCGACTTGATGTACGAACGGCTCTATTGCTTGTGTGGGTTTGCATGATGCAAATTGCATCCGTTGTGGGTTTGCAGCGCGGCCGAAAGCATCTTCGGGATGCTCTCCGAGTGTACATCACTCTTCGTTGCATCGCACGACAATGCTGCTGCGGAAGCGAAGCATGTGGGGCAAATGGAGGGGCATCGGCGCCAAACGAGCTGCAGGTGCTGGTTGTCGCCATGCTCGCCGCCCAAAAGCCTCGCAGCGAAGGGCACATCGTGGTCAACCCCGTGTTGCTGGATTGAGCGATACATGGCGTTTTTGAACGGTATCAGATCGAGTCAAAAACGCTGCGGGCGTCCGCCGTTCAGTTGACACGCCAAACGGTGTACAGTACATACATATACACAAACAACAAAGTACTGTACTGTGAGCGCGCTGAGCATACCCAGACATCCCAACAGAATAAGTGTGCTTGGTGCGCTAGGCTGCGAGCGGTTCTTCCCTTGCTGCGGCTCGAAGCGCCAAGCCTCCGGGCTCCTAAGGAGCGCTGGGACTCAAAATGGTCCTCACTTCAACATCCTCCCAGGCTTTTCTATCGCCGATGACATCCGGCGGCGTGGCGGGCGGCGATTGGTCTCTCTGCAGAGAGCATTCCCACACAGCCACGAGCGCATCAGCACATGCACCAAACCTCTCGAAGTTGCCTTCCCGTCAGCATCACCTTGATTCAAGGCTTGAAGGGCCGCACCGGACATGATTCAAGCGAGCGCATCCAGCTCGACACGACACCGGCAGCGTTTGGCCCGACACCGGACGCGAGACATACCCAGTGGCAATGCACCAGAACGGGATGCTCCAACTTCAGAAACGCCCGTTGGGGCTACTACATGTAGCAGTGCCCCAAGCGAGCTCCAGCGAGACCAAGGGTGCTGAAGGCAGGCGCTGCTTCGTGCCATGTTGAACGAGTCTCAGCTGAGTGCTTGCATGCATAGGAACCCCAGAGATACGGAGCCTTCTCCGCTGCAATCTGAGACTTTCACGCGGCTATGTCGATCGCCGAAAAGAGTCGGTATCAGGAGATGAGTTTCCTCCTCCGGAGATGCTTTCCCTGGTTTCAAACCGCAAGCGCATGCGTTGCAGGCTGCAGGTGGACATGGCCTCGCAGACCTTGCATTGTACTGCCAGTTCGGATCTTTTTGCAACTTGCAAAAAGAGTTGCACCACCTGCAACTTGCAAAAAGATCCGAACTGGCAGTTCAACTGCAGAGTGCAGGTCCCTCTTGAAGTTGCTCTCTCGAGCTCGACCCAACTTAAGGAGGCGGCAGATACATGTACGCAGCTCTTGCTATCTACAAGTAGCGCTCGCCCAGTTCGGCCGGGAGCTGCACCGGAACTTGCGGTCGGCAGTTCCACGTGCCGCGCCAATCGATGCCAGATGATGGCGCCCATTATTTGCATGGCCAACGCTTCCAGTATTGAGAACTCCAGTTTCCAGCATGGAAAGCGGCGCCACCTGCCGAAAGCATTTGGCTGCCCATGTGCCGGGGCACACTGGATGAGCTAGGCGCTCCTTGCAACGCGAAGATCGAGGACGCGACGACGCTGTCGCGAAAGACCATTCTCACTTTGGCGCTGCCTAAACTCCGCGCACCTGTGACTCGCTCAAGATGGCTCGCGGCGCCTTTTTCACGATGGAAGACGCCAAAATTGCCTTCAACCTCTTCTGCTGCGTCTACGGCGTCGGCACCCTCGGCATGCCCGGCAACTTTTCCCGAGCGGGGCCGGCGCTCGCCAGCGTAGCGCTGCTTTTCATGGCCTTCGCCAACGTCTACGCCTCCGTGGCGATCTCCAAGGTGCTGCTGCTGGCTCCCAGGTCTGTGCGCACGTACGGTGATCTCGGCGAGTGGTGCATGGGTCAGACTGGCCGCTACTTGGTGTTGCTTTCCCAAATGGGCGTGTGTCTGCTGGTGCCCTGCGTCTTCCTCGTGCTGGGCGGCTCGCTGCTCGACGGACTCTTCTCAAACGCGTTCGACCAGAAGGTGTGGATCGTGATCATGGCGCTAATGGTGCTCCCGGTTTGCCTCATCCCGACGCTCAAGGAAGGAGCAGGCGCGGCTTTCGCAGGCTGTGCGGGCACCATTATCGCCGATTGCATCGGAGTTGCAGTCGTCATCCATGGCATGCGTGGCCACCCGAGTGTGCCGGCGCCCCAAATCTCCTTCTCACAAGTTGCCAGTGCATTCGGAAACTTGTCCCTCGCATACGGAGCCGGCATCGTGATCCCATCGCTTCAGCGCCAGCACAGCGACCCGACTCGCATGCCTCGTGTTGTAGCCGTCACCTTGACGTTCATCTCGGTGCTCTTCCTGGCGCTTGCCAGCAGCGGATACTCGTCCATGGGGTGCCAGATTTCGGGCAACCTGCTTTTCACCATTTACCCGGACGTCTAACGTCACTTGGCTTCGCGTCGAACTGGGGCGCCGTCGTCCTGGCATACCTGTTCATGCAGCTGCACGTCACCATCGCCTTCGCGGTTGTGGTATCCCCTGCGTTCTACATCTCCGAGCGACTCGTTCTAGGGATGCACCAGAACAACTCGCAGGAGCGCCTGCCCAGGGATGATGTCGAGGCCGCAATCAGCTATGACCCTACTGGCACACCAATTTTAAAGGGAGAGCGCAGCTCAAAGAGATCGATGGCGTCGGTGGTCTCGATGGCAGACATTGAAAAGGACAATGAGGTAGACGAAGAGGCTGAGGCTGCTGAGTACCGTGGCGCCAACTCGATCACGTAGGTGCTGCTGCGCATTGCAATCGTCACGTTACAGGTCCTTGCCTCCGTGTTGCTGAAGGACCACTTTTCCGATTTGAGTGACTTCGTGGGCTCTTCGGCTATCACAATGAGCTCCATCATCCTGCCTATCGTGTTCTACTTGAAGCGCTGCTGGAGCCGTGTTCCCACTTACGAGAAGGTGCCTGCGGTGGTCGTCCTTTTCGTTTGCTTTGTGCTCGGTTGCTACGTGACGTATTTGTCCGGGAAGGAGCTGTTCGCGCCGACCGAAAGCGACGTCAACTTCCCGTTCTGTGCTCCAGAATACCAAGACGACGTCTACTACAACTACACGGCTGAACACGAAGCATAAGACAACCGTACTCCTTGTACTACTACTTGATTAGAAGGATCTAAGGCAGTGTGCATCTAGCGTAAATATGTTTCGATCTAGACGTGAGCGAAGTTGCAGTCAACTGTAGGTGTGGGCAGGTTCGGATCTAGCTTGCAGTCGATGTGGAAGAGGTCACACAGAGCTCTAGAGCTTACTCCTTGAAACTTGCTGTCGCTTCGCCCCAATTGAGGTCGCGGTGGCAGAAAGGAGTTAGAGCGAGAACTCACGACCACTGTTCGTCTTGAAATGGACGAATCCACCGGCATTGACGCCAGTAAAGGGTGCGGGGGTAAATACGAGTTCCCGACACCTTCCGTCGTGCCTTCATCTTCTTCCCCTAGAACGCTTTGTCGAAGCAGTGGGTGATGGTAAACCGGCATCGAGGGGTAAACACCAGCGCTAGAGCGGCATATTTCAGTTTGCGCCAGCTCAATCAGCTTCAGCAACTGGGCGTACTCGATTTGCATTTCGTTGAGCTCAAACAATAACCTTGCAAGACTGTTGAAGCGGAAGCTGGAAAGGTGAAAACCGCAGCGTCGGAGCACCAAGCGCATCTTTTCGATATCAATGGCACCAGAATGTCCAGGATCGCACGCCTCCAACTCTGCCTGCAGGTCGCCAATCGAGAGCGTCTTCGCTTGCATGCTATTCCACAAACTGGCTGCGAACTCGGAGCGAAGCTCGACAATTTCGCGAAAATGGTTAACTACTTCGTTTAGTGTGGTGCCATCCACGCGGAAAATGCTGCTAACGAGCACCAAGTTCCGGAATATCGGCGGTTGGAGTATCAAGGTGTTCAGCACCAGCGGCAGTGGGATAGCCAGCACCTCTGCTAGCCCCGAGTCCTCATACACGATCCCGATCTGGTAGGCAACACACTGGGCTACTAGCGCCAAATAGAACCCGTTGAGCATCAGCAACAGCATCACGATAAAGTGCCAGTACCTTCGTGAGAACCATCGAATATCTATGCGGACCACAGATTCCGGTACCAGCCTGCTCTTATTTTCACCACGTTGACAATGTTTTCGCAGTTGGGGCGCTTCATACATCTCTTGCACCTTTTGCATGGTCAAAAGCGCTTGCCCAGCGTCCTCCTTGGTCCAAGCTCGAGCTTCCTCGCGCGCAATAACTCTAAGATGACTCTCCAGTGTCGGTGGGTCTGCCGCCATCCCAGCAGCCTTCAGCAGTTGCTGAACACAGGATCGAAAGTAAACCAGGACGGCGACATGCACCGTTAGCAGCGCCCAGGCAAACCCCACCAGAACGATTGCGAGACTGCGACGCCTGGGTAGATCTGGCTCGCTGTGCTGCAGAATGTCTGTGATACCCTCCAGGCTCCAGGCCACAACAAGTAGCAGTGCCCACATCGGAGCACCGACGTCAATCATATGTGTGATCTGGTTATTTTGCGCCTGCCGAAGGTACTTGGCAAACGGGAAAAGCTGAGGCAGATCGAAGCGAGCGAGGAACAAGTGGCGCAGCAGGCGCAAAAGCACCAACTCTTGGACATCGCGTGCTTGGCTGCTTGTTGCTGAGACCACAGCGTCGGCCAGATCTTCGGTGGAAAGCAGCTCGGCGCGATCAGCTCGAACGTTGTGTTTCCGCAGGCGCAGGAAGATGCAGACGGTCTGCAGGATGAGCGCCAGCGCCAAGATGAAGATGGTCAGGTCGGCCACCTGGAAGGCTGTAATGGCAGCGCTGCCCCCGTCTACACTGGGCGCCTCCTTCACCAGCTTGAGGCCGAGGCCGATGAGTCCGAGGATCATGAGCTCGCGGTACGCCTTGCTCAGCAGCTGCTCATACTTGGCGGAGACGGCGGCGCGGCGCTCCAGAAGGTGCAGGGCGCGCTCGAAGAGCAGCAGACACACCACCAGCACGCTCAGATGCAGCAGTACGCGCCATAGCTCCACGACGTCCCCCACGCGGAAGAGCGACGTCCCTGCCATGGCTCTCAGCGTCCTAACGAGTGCAATACCGCAAGGTCGCTAAAAAAACTTCAACTTGCGTCACTAAAGCGCGGCGCGTGAACTTCACGACAGTGACATTTTGGCTTCGATGAGTGATGCCGGGCTGCGCGCGCGCTTCCGGCAGCGGCGCTCGGAGCCGAGCGGCAGCGTGGAGCTGGGCGCGTCCTCCGCCAACGCCTACTTCACGTCCAAGCGGATCCGCCAGCGCGTGACTCGCAAGCCCAAGCCGCCGCCTCTAAAGGAGCGACAGGCCGCAGAAGCCGCCGCCGCGCAGAGCGCGAGTCGGGCCCAGAAGCAGCGGAGCAACCGACAACGTCAGCAGGTAGAAGAGGACGGCGTCGAGGAGGAGGGCGAGGAGCAGAGCAACGCGCTGCAGCTGCCCCCGCGTGGGGAGCTGCTCGCGGAGCTGCGAGCTGCGGACGAACACGTGGAACAGCAGACCAGACGCTTCCAGCAGCACTTCCCAACATGGAAGAGCGAGCTCTTGGCTGGCTACAACCTGCTCTTCTACGGCGTGGGGTCCAAGCTGTCGTTGCTTCAAGTAAGTGATCTTTGGCTCACCGAATGATACACAATTTCGTGTTCAAGACCAATGTGCTGTTGTAGGAGTTCGCGTCTACCTACCTGAACGATGGCATTGTTATGCAAGTGCATGGCTATCTCCCGACTGTCTCGCTAAAGTATTTGGCTGAGGCTATCCAAGAGAAGGTGGAACTCTTAGCATACTTGTGCTCACGACCCTTTGCAAGCATGGTATTGACTAGCCCTTCGGGTTATTGATCTGATTGGGTGTGTAGGTTCTTCGAGTTGACGCGAAGCCAAACCAATCGCTATCCCAACAGGTAACGCTTTAGCAGGTGCAACCATAGCTAGATGAACTTATCCGTGGGTGGAACTAATCGCTACGTTTCCTCTCACCCCAGTGCCGAGAAATCGCCAAAACTAAGCCAGGCTCGCGTCATGTGACCCAAGTTTATCTGCTCGTCCACTCGATAGACGGACTGGCGTTGCGGAACCCTGAGGCTCAGACGTGTTTGAGTTGGCTAGCGAAATCGCCTTTCATCGCGCTTGTTGCTTCGATGGACCATATCAACGGCCCCTCGATCTGGAAGGAAGAGGACTCTCTTCGGTTCGAGTGGCTCAGCCAGAATATCGACACCTGCGAGCCGTACACGGACGAAATCGAACTGCGGTTGGCAAAGCGCACGAAGACGGCGGACGCTACAAGCAGCGGAGTCAAGTTTATTCTGCAAAGTCTCACACCCACCGATGTGGCGACTCTGCAAGAGCTAGCGCGCCAACAACTCGCTACTGCCGATTCGACTAAGAACCGATCTCGGAAGCCCCAAATCGTGGCTTACCAATCCGTCTATGAGGCTTGTCGCAAGAAGCTATTGCATTCCACACCGCTGGCAATGAAAAATTCTGTCAAGTGTCTGGAGGACCATGGTCTTCTGAAGCAGAGTCGAGTCCAAACAGTGGAGTATCTGGAAATACCGCTGCCCGAAGCGATTGTCAGGGCCGATATTCTTCAATTGGAGCCTCAGTAGAGGTTTCTTGTTGGGCAAGGATCGGTGAACATCGTAGAAACTCAACATGTATCGCCACTTTATTACTCTTTTCCAGGCAGCTGAAGGTAGTAGATGCCTATAAAACCTAAGAACGCCTAGGACTCGTGCTCTGCCGTGTAGTTGTAGTAGATCTGGTTCTCGTACTCGGTGCTGCAGTAGGGGAACTCGGCATCACTGTCGGTCGGCGAGAACAGCGCCTTGCCGGTAGTATACGTGACATAGCAACCCAGCAAGAAGCACACCACGAGCACAATAACGCCGGCGGCCTTCTCGTACCACGGAGTACTTCCCCACGCCTTCATTAGGTAGAAGGCGATCGGTAGCAGGATGCAGTTCACCGTGATGCACGACGCGCCGACGAAATCGGCGAAATCCGAAAAGTGATCTTGGAAGATGATGGAAAGCACGACGAGGATGACGATAATGACAATACGCAGAGCAATGAACTTGTGGGTGTTCCCACGGTACTCTGCCGCTTCAGCCTCCGGGTCGTCCTTGAAGTCACGCTCACTATCCGCCACGGATACATAGGACATCTTGGAGCTGCGGCGAGACTCGGTCTGGAGGATGGCAGGCGTCGCGGACTCGGCATAACCGACGCCAGCTTCCATGTCCGGGGTGACCTTCTTGTGCATGCCCAGCGCTATACGCTCGGCGAGGTAGAAGGCCGGGTTGATGAGCACGGAGAAGGCAATGGTAATGTGGAGCTGCATGAACAGGTATGCTAGCACCACAGCGCCCCAGCTCGGCGCGAAGCCCAGCGAGGTCATTCCGGTGTCCGCGTCCGGGTAAATGGTGAAGAGTAAGTTGCCCGAAATCTGGCAGCCCACAGCTGAGTAAGCAGTGCTGGCCAGCACGAGGAACAGGCACGAGATGAAGCTCACGGTAACCAAAATGACGCGAGGCATGCGAGTCGGGTCGCTGTGCTGGCGCTGCAGGTCCGGGATGACAATACCAGCTCCGTAGGCCAGAGCCAAGTTGCCGAAGCAACCCAGAACTTGGGAGACCTTGAGGTCCGGGGACGGCACCGAAGGGTGGCCGCGCATGCCGTGCATGACAACGGCCACACCGATCACGTCGGCGATAATGGTGCCCATGCAGCCGGCAAAGGCGGCGCCAGCTCCTTCCTTGAGAGTGGGGACCAGACACACGGGCAACACCATGAGCGCCATAAGGATGATCCACACGGTGGCGCTGAAGGCTTCAGGGAAGAGTCCGTCGAGCAGCGAGCCGCCCAGCACCAGGAGGACGCAGGGGATGAGTAGACACGAGCCCATTTGCGAGATGACGCAGAGCCAGCGCCCGGTCTTGCCCATGCTCCACTCTCCGAGATCCCCGAACGTCTTGACGGACTTGGGGGCGAGCAGGATCACGCGAGACATCTTGACAGACGCGTAGATGTTGGCGAAGGCCATGAAGGCCATGGCGATGACGGCGAGCACAGGTCCGGCGCGCGAGAAATTGCCAGGCATCCCGAGGGTGCCGATGCCGTACATGCAGCAGAATAGGTTGAAGGACGTCTTGGCGTCCTCCATCGTGAAGAACGGCATCTTGGACAGCGGGGAAGTCGACATGAGCCGCACAAGGCGAAAAGCAAATTGGGACCAATTGGCCGAGAGCTCCTTCGACTCAAGGATCTCGCAGGGTCATGCCGCCGGCCGGTCTCAGCACAGGAAAGCTGTGTTGCATCCGGTACTGTACGGACTTTGGATGATGGACGAGTCGTCCTCCAACAGTTGGAGTTGGAGTCCAACTACAAAAAAGTCGTGCATAACACGTGCAGGTTTCACCTCAGTTCAAGGATGGTTGATTCGCTGCGGAATCAAGTGGTTGAGCTCTTACTGTAGCAAGCTGCGAGTCGCTGCATACCAGGGTTTGCTTTTGAGGGTTCTGTTAGCGTTTATATTCGTACATGTACTTGATGCAGCTTGCTCAAACTTCAATCTCGTTATGTCGACTAGAGATCCGGAGATTCTGCTCATCTACGCGTGGGCTTCAAGCGCGCACTTGGTGCCTTTGCTGGTGTTGGTTCAGACTTCAGGATGGATCGTTAAACTTCCAATCAGTAGTTTGGATGTTGGCGCCACAATTTTGGTGCATTGCTGAGTTCACCATTTCCAGCGAGGTCACCGAGATCACTGGAGATCTCCGATGCCAAGCTTGGCTGATTGGGCGTTCCTAGCCATGACAACCACGACGTCGGTCTGCGGCCTTTTAACGCTACCGCTCTGAATCCTTTCTTGCGAAACAGTCCCTGCACGCTGTAGCGTGATGTTGAACATCGCCACTCACGTTGAAGTGGCTGTGCTGCAAATCCTTCCGCACCACCTTGCCCACTTGGGTTCCAAGTTGGGAAGTGCGCTGGTGTACTGTATTCAGTATAAATGCAAGCGGTGGGTCAGAAGGTGATTGACGCTCAATGTTTCAACACGCTCCATCTTTTCGTGCGGTGTGCTGCACGTAATTGTGCACGCTGCGTGCGCAGTATCAAAATTGGATACTGTATCATCATCACTACATGTATCGCAAGGACTTGTACACAGCAAGCACACTCAGCTTACCGCCGGAAGCTACATCTACATGCACGTGTTGTACATGACATGTACAACATGTACTACATGTAGCAGCCTCAGTTCAACTTGGTGGTGTCTTGTGCCAGAATGTACCACCGACTCGTCTAATCATCAGGCATCCGTAAAAAATAATAAGGCGGTTAAATATTCCATATTAAATATTTAATTATTTATTTTCTAAGGGAATATG
>JAIKVJ010006867.1:0-11301 GCA_024679225.1 Phytophthora pisi
CCTTAACCAGATTTTGGCCGATCCCGCTACACCACACTTCCGCGACGACTTCCGCACTCTGCGCTGAGTTGAAGTTGAATGACCTACCAGGTTGGATATACCCTTCATATAGCATTAATTCTAAACATGCTGTGTGATAGTGTCTCACCAACGATGAGATCCTCGAACGATGAGCAGGATAAGATGAGTTCAACGCGGGTTATTTTTAGCCTCATCGTTTGCAAACGATGACACCAAAGATAATACAAACGGGGGTGAAGTCTGAAAACCCCTCTTCGCCCGTCATGAACTCATAGAGGCTACAACATAGGATTCTTCTTAACTACAACAATCAATACATATTTTGGTATCCCAAAGCACACGTGAAAAACATTCGACCCCACACGTGAAAAAAATTCGACATCCCGATATACACACTTGGATTTCATCCACATGGTGAATACACTTTTTCCAGCCCTAATTCGTCAAGAGAAACACTTTTTCGGCAACAACAAATCCAATATCGCGAAGAGCAAAATCAACATCGTCTTCGAACTCTTTAAAACTAATAATCGTTCTTGAAACGCCGCAAACTATTTTAGACAGGTAATATCTTACTTGAACTTCAAGCTGGTAAGCGCGCAAACACTCGGTTCGCGCCAACAAAGCGCGCTCTCGTTCATCATTTTGCGCCTTTGGAGCTCTCCGAAGTGGGTGGTGGGCGTGCGCCCCACGCCACGGCAGTGCCAAGCCCTTCCTCACTTGTGCTTTCGCCTCCTTCAACACGGATCGCCCTACGATGCCAGCAAGGAAGTACGCCCGCTATGGGCTCGAGATCAAGCTCCGCGTCATTGAAGCTGCACGCAGAGGCGGTGTGTGGGAGGCCGTCGCCGAAGAGCTCGGAGTCAAGTACAACACCGCGAGAGACTGGGTGCGCTGCCACGTGACGCATGGAGAACCTGTACGTGCTCTTCAGCGAGGTGGCAAGAGGGGCAACAAGATGACGCCGGCGGCGCTCGAGTTTTTGCTGGACAAGCTGCGTGGAGACCCGGACCTTACGCTGCGTCAGCTTGCAGACTTGCTGGAGCAGGGGACTGGCATTTCGGTGGTGCCGCAAACCGTGAAGAACCATGTCGACGGCGCGTGCTTCACGCTGAAGCAACTGCACAAGGAGCCGCAATACATGAACACCTTGGTGAACAAGCAGAAGCGCCGCGACTACCTGATCCAGCTGCAGCAATACCAGGCCGCTGGTAAGTCCATTTTGTATATGGACGAAACCAACTTCAATCTCTGGGCTACTCGTACCCGTGGTCGCAGTCTTCGAGGATGTCGTGCGGTGAAGAAGGTGTTCGCTGGTGGCGGTCAAAACATGCACGTCATTGCGTGCATTAGCGAGCATGGCCTGATGTACTATTAAACGCGCTTCGGTTCGCCAACACGAACGACTTCATTCGGAGTCTGCTCCGCTACGTGCGTGACTCGTCCGAGCTCAGCTTGAGCGACGTGGTGCTCGTTTTGGACAACGCACCCTGCCACTGCCGTGCTGAGGCGGTCTTCGAAGAGACCGAATTTCTGGATGCGAAGCTACTTCGCCTCGGACCATACTCACCTATGCTCAATCCCATAGAGAATGTATTCTCTACCTTCAAGAGCGCGGTGAAGGCGTTCATGACTGACCACCGCATGGACATCCTCGATGTTCCCGCAGGCGTGACGATGAAAGACCATCGCCAATCGTTCCTACAGACAGCAGCGCATCGCTACCTCCCTAAAGTGACCGCTACGGAGTACTGTCAGGCGTACTACCGCCACACGCTTCTAATAGATATGAGACAACTCAGAACCAAATGATACTAATGCGCCATTTAGAGTTATCGAGATAATCGCGTTTAAAGTTAGGCCATCGATTTTCGTACTTATATGAAGTTTCGAGAAAACGGCCGATTTGTGTTTTGAAAATCAAACTGTCACTAAACTGAGCTTGCTCACTCAAGAACCTGAGACCGCAAGAAGATACCAGTGTCCTGCTACGATGTCCTCTCACGAACCCTCACCCACGCTGACAACCTCCGCCGAGTCTTCTGCTCCGGAGACACGCTCCACGCCTTCCCCCCAGTGCCCCTACGAACGGTGCGGCGCTGTCAAGTCCGGATAGCTGTCCGTCGCAAGAAGTCGACGTCCAACTCGCGCAGAACACTTCGGGCGCTGACGCCGTGCTCAATGACGCTAGCTCTGGCGAGGAGGAGAGCGAGGAGCCAGACAGCGAAGAGCCCGACGACAGTGACGACGAGGACTGGAGTGATGACGACGGCTCCGCTGGTGAGGAAGATGTGACCGGAGAGAGCGCAGAGAGCGAGGCGGATGAGGAGGAAGAGGACATCAGTATCGATTTGCTTGACGTTGATGTCCAGCAGTGCGTGACAAACCTGAGCTTTCTTAGAGAGCTTTCGCAACCAGTCCTAATCAATTGTACTTAATGCTGACTTTGTCGGAGTCACTGGTCGCACACTTTGGATTAGAAAGTTTGTGTGAGCATGGTTTCCTCGCAGTAAGCTTACCCGGTGACGCCAGTGGACTCGACATTATATCGGGCTGTTCAATGTGCATTCAATTGTCGTAACTGAGATGTTAAATCCAACAACCATGTGGGGCAACTAGATTCCTTTATTTTCCAAATGAAAAAAAGCACAAGCGACTTGGGCGCGCCTCACTTGCGGCGCACCAGTCGCAATAATAAAATTCTGAGCTTACTTTAACACTAGAACATATCGAGATAGTCTTGCGTTTTTTTAGTTCGATCCCACGACGCACCTGCACAGGATCGAGGTTAGATTTTCTTGCAGTCGAGCGCCTTTACGTACGTGCTGGTAGACCCTTCCAGCGTGACTTTGTCTTTCGGGGCGTCCTTGAGATCGTGATACAGAGTCTTGACCTTTTGCAGCAGCGAAGGCCACGATCATGCCCTGACAAGCATTAAGATCAGACGCTATTAGTGTTGTCGATACCACAGCAATTATTCACATTCGTGCTGCACGTAGTTGTGGCCCAATTGGGCCTTATCTAGCTACTGCCTGCATATGAATTACCCCCTAGAGCACCAGCACGCCCAACGCGTCGCATTATACAGTACAACCAGTTAAAAACAAAGTTAAGGCCAAGTTTTGCCATTATTCATGGGAGTACCTGAAGACTCAAGCGCAGGTTACTGCTCATTGTTGTCCTTATGAGAGCATCCAGTTCATGTCCGTTCTCCTGTTCAGCAAATTCTAAAATGGCATTAAGCGAGCCGACCCCGCTCGGATCAGG
Organism: Phytophthora pisi; assembly: GCA_024679225.1. NCBI lineage: Eukaryota > Oomycota > Peronosporomycetes > Peronosporales > Peronosporaceae > Phytophthora > Phytophthora pisi. Next base: position 3,289 of record JAIKVJ010006867.1, read on the forward strand.
AACATCATGGCCTATAACTCCATCCAAAGGCCTTCTGGCCTATACCTTTACTCTTTGTCCCTTCAGGGAACTCCCCTGAGTGTTTCCAACACTAGTTAATCCGCATACAAATGCTTAGATAAAGACAAAAGATTTTTTTCACGGGAAAAAAATGTTTTTCACGTGTGGGCTGAAACCCACGTGTACACCTTTTCCAGCCCTAATTCGTCAAGAGAAACACTTTTTCGGCAACAGCAAATCCAATATCGTGAAGAGCAAAATCAAGTTCATTTTTGTCCATTGAAAAGAAATAACTGTCAAAGCTAATTCAGTCAACAAATGCATCAAAAGGTACACGCCTCACTACCAAGAATCAGGTCCCGACCGGCATGTCCTGGAGATCGCTCACCATGGTGTGAAAGCGACGTGTGCGAGCGGCGCTGCTTGCTTGGCAAAGCGGGCGAGTTGGAGTGGTTGGCGTGCTCGCTGGGGCAGATGTCCAAGCCGGAGAAGACGACTTGAATCCTGACGCTTCTTGGCGTGCTGATGCAGACAGGCACAGCCGAGAGACGTCGTGGCAATGGTGAACCCGAGAAGTTTCACTACTACTTACATTTCGTTGGGCGCGTGTGCCGTCCTTCGTTTGCCCGATGCCTCGGCGTGAAGCCGATTACCATTCAGCGCTACAAAAGGCGCGTGCGTGACGGCAACATTGCTGCCAAGGTGCACGGCAATCGGCTCAACAAGAATGCTTTGAAGATCGATCTAGTTTGGTTGGTCAAGTGGTTCAAGGAGTTTTCTGCTGAAGTTGGCGAGGTGGTGCCCGTGAGGGTGCGCATGCAGAAAACCAAGGACGGTATGGTGAAGAAGTACTACAGTCGTGAAGACTACACGCTGCTACCTGCTACGTTTACCTGGGAGGCTCTGTACGACGAGATGCACAAGTTTGTGAGTCTCGGTTTGCGTGTTTGTGAGCCTGCACGCTCCACTTTCCGCAAGTTGCTATCCGTCCACTGCCCCAACATCAAGATCCGTTCCGCTCAGTCCAATGTGTGTGACTTGTGCACCATTTACCAGTCGAGGATGCGTCGCGGGGCTTCTGCTGAACAAGTGGAGGAGCTGGGCCAACACACGGAGTCTGCACGTCGAATGAGGTACGAGGACATAGATATCAAATTGATCTACCAAGAACTTTTCACTTGACCATTGGTAACATTTTGATTTGTTGTTGCGAGTACAAGGACAAAGCTGTCGTCCATGCAAGCGATGGAAGCAGCGGTGACGTTGCAGTGATTGTTATGGATTTTACGCAGAAATTGACGATTCCTTCGGTCACCACCACTCCGTCTCAGTGGTATTTCTGCTCGCTGCTTGCAGTGAACGTCTTCGGAATTTTCTACGAAAACGAGGGAGTGCAGACGAACTACGTCTACGACGAATTTGTGAGTGGAAAAGGAAGCGACCAGATCAACTCAATGCTTCAGCACTTCATTCGCACCGTGCTGCCCCCTGCCGGCAAGAAGCATCTCATTGTGTACGCGGACAATTGCTCAGGCCAGAACAAGAACAATCATGTTATCAAGTTTTTTCTTACTCAAGTTCAGATGGGTGTCTTTGACCGCATCGACTACAAGTTCTTCGTGAAGGGCCATACCAAGAACTCTTGCGACCGTGGCTTTGGCCACATTCGCCGCCACGTTGGCCGCGCAGACTGCTGGACGATGGATCACATCGTATCCGCTGTCAATGAGGCAGCCACTTCGAGCATCTCAGTGCACATCTCGCGTGGGAACGAGTTCTTCGAGAGCTACAAGCCGCTCGTGACGCAACTTTACAAGAAGCTAGTGGGGGTACAGCAGTACCAGATCTTTCGTATGGAGGCGGCCAAACCCGGGGTAGTGCAGTGCAAGAAGGGACCAGACGACGAGCCCGTGGGGCAGGATCTACGGCGCAAGGTTGACGGGGTATTGACAGAGAGCACTAAGGTGGAGCGGATGCTCACCCACTTCCTGGAGGACATGAGCCCTCCGTCGCTAAATGCGGAGAAGATGACCGAGCTCTACAGCAAGATCCGCCCGTACGTCCCTGATGAGTTTCAGGATGATCCTATCTACGCTGCCCCAAGCCAAGACCAGCAGGACGACGCTAAATCAGAAAAACAAGCTCGCAGAGAGCATCGGGCAGCAATGGCAAAGGCCGCGAATATTCTTTTGTTTGACGTTTTCTCATATTAATAACGCAAAGCTGATTTATGTCTACGCGCCAAAAACCACTACCCGAGAGGTGGACAAGTGCTGTGTGGATTTCCGGTCGGGAACATGTCTGCACCTGGTCGAGTTAAAGTTTCCGTCATGCATTGTTATCGCTAGCAGTATTACCAAGTGAAGGGCCGACAAACCACCTAAGTGGGATATGTATTTGAGTGCGCTTAGTAACAAGTAAAACTTCAAAGTTCATACGCGGATAACTTGCTACGGTGGTCATTTTTATTAGATTCGCGTCTTGGTGATCAGGACCTTTGATCGTACCGTATTTCACTCTTATAGGGTTTTATAATATGCTTACGTCTTCACTGTCTTCATTGGAGCTGTGTGAGGAGAGCAAACTAGCGTTAATTTTAAATTACTCTTACTTCGGTTCCTCCCTTGTGAGTTCTAGACCCCCGTCTAGTAACGATGCGCAGACCACTCAAAAAGTGGGACAAGTCACTTTTCCCACATTCTATCAGGAAGTGACCTATTCTGGAGGCAGGATGTGGGAAAAGTGGGAATCAATACATTAACACTGATATTCCGAAGATGGGTACAGCTCAAAGGTGGGAATGTTACTAATATTTGTTCCCATCCTATGTGGGGCGTTATTAGAGATTGTATCGGATTCTCAATTTGCCAGAAAGTGGGAAATGGGGGAATTTTTAAATTTTTTCCCACTTTTGAAGTGGTCTGACGATGCGTATGCTCGCTTACTGCAGCTAGCACACAATGCACCACACCTACGGTAGACGCAACTAGTACACCACAATTAACCTTTCTTACGAACTGCGACCCTCCCCCACAATATAGCCAGAGCTGGAAAACCTGTTGATTTTCAAAAACATTAATTAGGTTCTGGGGTTTTGGGTAGGTTTAAACTGATTTTACTAGGTTTAAACCAGACATCGTCCACTGTCATACTCACTCTGATGTATCACCCTCTTCACCCCAACGCAGATATAAGGTGCTTACCTTACTACTTAATATGTTGTTGTTCGTTCCGATATGCATCACTGATGCAGCATCCGTTTCTTTAGGGTCGATACGGGTTCGCCTTGGCTAGTCGTCATCGTCACTTCTATTATGTACGACGAACCCGTATGCATCGCTGCTAATGCACTAGCATCGACTTTGCAAGCCTCGATAAAGGCGCTCATTGACGCATCGAGGCGCACGCAAAACTCATGAATACCTTTGCTAAATGCAACGGATGCACGTACAGAATGCGATTGTGTTCATGGCTGACAGATTTCAATTGAAAATCACCAATTTTCCCCATAGTCCTCTTCATCCAGATTGAGACACAGGTGCGGATGCATCTCCGTAGCCCCGTTCTTCGTTGCTGGTTAAAGGTTCATTTGACTGATAACACAGTAGCAGCGTCATTCAATCATAAGTCAGGGGTCTCAGTCGGTTTCCCACACAGGGCATCCTGGCCCTGTGAGAGAATGGCTACAACCCCACGTCGATCGTAATGAGCTAAAACACGCCCCGCTGCAATATACCTATGTAATAGACCAGCATTCCGTGCAGAAGCAACGAGGAAATTGGTAGTAAGTAGTAACTATGATGAAGTTGAACCTAAAACCCAGCAAAAATCGACTTGGTAGGTATTTGAGTTTAAACGAGGGAAAAAACTAATGGTTAAACCCAAATTGCCAGCTCTGAATATATCACAGCAACATGCTATACAACACAATAGAATCCAACGAGCGGCGTGCCGCCCCAGCACATAGTTAGTTGTAGGAACTATGTCTCTCCTCGGGACCCATGGGCCCAGGTAGTGATGGTTTTGGACGACTTCAGAATAGTTCAGAATACTTTGGAAAACGTCCAAAATTCCGTCCAAAATCCAAATGTATCCAAAACTGTCAGAAAGAATACTCGGGATTGATTCTCAACCAGAGGCACAACTGCACAAGTGCTCGCCTTCGCATCCGAAGGAGCCACCGCTGGTGCCCAATTCGAACGAGACGCCGCTGCAGATTCCCTCTGCGGACGACCCCATGCCAATTACAGCTCCGTTAGCTGCCGAGCACGAGCCCCAACACCGACAGAGACGCCCGCGCGTTAGACCTGTACCGGAAGGCCAAGCCGAGCCACCGTAAGCGCCCTAAAGACGAGCTGGACACCAGCACGCAAAGGTGGCCGACGTCGAGGAAGAACGGACGACCGGCTGCAGGGCGACCGCGCCAGCGACAACGACGCGGAGAGGCTCTCTCAGTGAAGCAGCTTGCCGAGCGCCAGAAGGAGGAGGCCCACCGCACCGTCGTGGTGAACATCAAGCTGCGCGGCATACTCAAGCGTGGCTTAGGCGTTGACGGCCGTCCTCACGGCCAAGGATGGCACTGACGTGCTCGTGCTCATGAAGAGCAAGTAGTACTATTACCCCGCGGGCGCACGGCGCGACATTAGGAACGCTGGCTACACTGCATGTTCATCGTGGGTGACGGCGCTGTGGTTGTCGAGGTGGTCGGCGACACGACGTCCAAGCGCCCGAGGTGCACTGTGACGATCCTCGAGGGAGAGACCAAGCGGGTCGCGAGTGACAAGTCCGCGATCAAGCCGTCGACGTACCTCAAGCACCTGGCCGTCAACGTGGAGCTGGGCGAGCATCAGACAAAGTATCTCAATGGCAATTACTTCGAGAAGCGCAGGCTGCGAGCGGACAAGGCACAGATATTGAGGCGGACATCCTGACCTGTGCGGTGGCTTCAGCCGAGCTTATCCAGAAGCAAGCGCGTCGCTTCGTCAAAGACAACCGAAAGCCGCAGCAGAACAGCGCGTAGTACGCCAGCAGCTACGTGCAGGCCCAGATCAATACCACCAAGAGTTCTATGTTGAAGAGAAGGTATATGAAGACCTAAAGTAAAACCAAACACACAATGTATTAAAGATAAGTTGTCGACTTCTACACTCTCTGGGCGCGATTGATGACGCGCAAGATCGAGCTCGTCGCTCTCAATGATGCCATAATTGATATAGATGAATGCAAGCATCTCGACCTTTTCTACGGAGAGTCTATTCCTCCTTTTGGAGTGAATGTGATCAAATATGCTCCATGCTCTCTCGCTCGCAGCCGATGAAGTAGGAATCGCAAATACAATATCAGCTACCTTCTTGAGGAGCGGGTACCGGAAAGACTTCTTCTCACTCTTCGAGCCCCAGTAGTACTGCGGACTTGACTCAGAAAACTTTACCCGCTCAGCTTCACCACCACGCCGTTTTTCAGTCTTGAACTCAAGAATCTCCGCGGTCAGCTTGGGTATATCCACTGCCGTTATGATGCCGCAACGTACCGCCATTTGGCAGGCTTGGTCATCTACCTTCTCGCTGTCCATGCCAACAAAGTCGTCAAGATCCGTAGCAGGATCGAGCATGAATGCAATGCCCATTGCGTTGGTGTGCACGTACGTCCAGCGCTTCTTGATCTTTTCACGAAAGCAGCCTTGCAACTCGACGAGCGATAAAGTTGCAACCTTCTTGTAGTCATCTCCAGTAAGGATGCTTTCATCCTCTGCCAATACACTTTGAAGCTCATTGTCAGCGCTGCTGGTGGAGGTTATGCGCTCTACTGTGTCGCTCAGAAGTTCGATTCCATCTCGCGCAGGTCCATGCGCTTCTCTGTTGTTCTGCCGCTCCACCACGCGATTCTGCGGCTCCGTCGGTGGACCCGCCGCATCATCCTGCTGTTTTTCGTCGGGTGACGTGACGCCGTAAGCCGAATGATAACGAAGCCACCGGAAGCACCGATACACACCCGACACAAACGTATTGTCTGTTTCTAATGACCGGAGCGCCGTAATGATGGGATCGTGAAGGCGTACTACTGTCCTCAAGCTACTCCAAAACCCGTTATCGCGGATGAGCTCCGTGATATAGCGAAGCTTCTTCCAACTTGCCGCGGTTCCACGATAGCGATCAAGAAATCCATCGTACTCAGGACTCAAAAACATATATATATATCCTGGCTGTTCAGCACACTCTGCATACTGGCATGCACTGAGTACCATCGTGTCGGCATTGGTAGCACGAGATTGCGCGTTTTAATCCCCGATTCGCGCGTTTCTTTCTTCAACTGCTTGAACTCGTCAAGTAAGGCAAGGTGGTCTCGAATAAAGCGTGTCAGGGTGACAGCTCTCGACAGGATCGCTTTAATGGCAGGAAATTGGCACACGTCTTGCACCAATAAATTCAGTACGTGTGCCGAACAGCCACCGCTCACCACATTTGGGCGTCTGCCCTGTACGCGAGCCGACGCGCTCCTCATATTTTGCGCGTTGTCTGTTACAATAGCAACGACTTGGGCTGTAGTATCACGTTCAATTTCCTCGATAACTTTGTCAATTTCGCCAGCGATATATCTTGCCGTGTGCTGCTCGGATCTGGTAGACCATGACGACCAAAAGACGGACGGCATCCCGGGTGCAACCACCATAAAATTGATTATACTCGAGCTGTTGGTGTCACTCCATCCGTCGGTGACGAGCGAGACGTAGACTTGTTTATTGATCAGCTCGATGACATGGCTCCGGCGAAGCTGATCTCGCACCCGTTTCAGCAACACTCCGCTCACTTTATGGCGCGATGGTATTTGCATGGTAGGTGCCAACATAGCGAGAAATTCACGAAATATTGGGGCCTCCAGGAGAATAAAAGGAAGTGCGCAAACAAAAAAGACTTTCGCCAGCGGGCGTCTTGCGTCAACCCGCTTTGAGTAGATCGGACTGTCTGGTCGCGTTCTTGAGCCTGAGCAGTGGCTTGAGCAGGGGCTTTAGCAGGCTCGGGAGGTGCGGGACGCAGAGAAATTTGCACATCACGGGGGACACGAGGGCACTGCTTGGGCTGCGTTAGATGCTTTAGCAGGTTGCCGCCGGGCTTGCCATTTTTCTTCAAAGTACCGCAATACTGGCAACGACCGTGTTTTGTTCCGTTCTCTCTCTCAATGTCGTAATGCTGCCAGATTTCATCTCGAGGGCGCCCCATTCGGGTTGGCGAAGCTCCCGTTCGTCGCAACGAAGGTGATGGCGAGAAATTAACGCGTCTTGTTGACGTAGGCGATCGCATGTGCCTTAGAGACGGGCTGGAGGTAGAAGTTCCGCCATGGTAGGGGCTGTAGCGAGGAGAACGTCGCAACGCAGAGCCGGAACGGATCCCCTGCGCACTACGCGTGGTTACTTGCGGCGATGTAAAGTTGTCACTTGATGCTGGTGTCGCTTGCCGATTGGAAATAGGCGCTGGGGGGGCGTTCGGCAGGTTCGCAGGCAAAGATGCAGTTTCAGGAGCGCCGTCGGGTGGCATGGTGTTCATGGAGGGGAATGTCTTGCAGTGAGGGAGATTTACAGAGGGAGGGAAGAGGGAAGATCGCACATCAAGTTCGAGGTTCTGACTTTTAGACACTTTTGGATATTTTGGACACTTCTAAAGTGTTTAGAACGTTTTAGACGTTTTGGACGTTCTTTACTCGTCCAATTCAAAACCATCACTAGGCCCAGGTAAGCTGTTCGGGCGCTGTCCCCCTCCAATCGACACCGGTGATAAGCCGGTACATGTCTTAGGTCAATTTATAGTAAGTGATGTCGATTGACCGAGTGTTCTCGACTTCTCAAGAATGATACTGACCCAGTTCATTTGCGAATTCGTCGAGTTAAGATTCGCTTTATTGATTTTGCTCTAAAATCGGTTGTAGGTCGTGATCCGAGTGATAGATTGTCCGTGGAGCGTGCGGATTGCGTAAATATACCGGTGTAACGGGGTTACACGAGAGTTACCCGAAGGGTTA
>JAIKVJ010006868.1:0-11169 GCA_024679225.1 Phytophthora pisi
TTCTATTCATATCAGGCGTTCCTTATCGAGACACTTTACTGTAGCTGCCGAGGTGGGGACTCAATGCGGCCCCCATAAGCGCGGTGATCATGGGGCTGAAGCTCTGCAGGAAGCTCGCCAAGCAGCGCGCTTCAGTTTATCGACGCGCCGACGTCAAGAACTGCAACATGCGTCAGCGCGGTCGCGACGTCGTCGCGGCGGCAACTGCGTGGTGCTTCGTGACCGCAGGTCCACTGGATTGATGCCGAGGTCCGAGTTGAACTTGTCCGACATGATCCCTCCGCCGGGTCGCGCGACACTTCCTCCTTCCTTCCCATGCGGCATGGGCCATGCCATGGTGTCGGGATTCCTGGCATGGACATGGTGGCCTGCCACCACGCCAAACAGTCGATGCAGCAGAGCTCGGAGCGTGTGAGCTTTTGGTGGTGTTTGCCCTTGGGGCTCAACTGCACGAAAGAACGCGATCCGGTGATTACGAACGAGGCTTCGGACCGAGCTGTACGGCGTCAAACACAGAGCTTCGAGCAACACGCACCACTGATGGTGGCGCGGGTCATTCCGTCGGCAAAGCGATGTGGTTGAAGCCCTGCAACTCAGTCTTACGAGCTCTTGGCTCTCGGCTCTCGACCACAGCAACTTCACTTTCATTATCCAAAAGAGTGACTTCCACTTACGCCTACGAATGTGTTAAATTATCTCAAGATCCACTCACAGGACGCCGGTGCCGGTGTCGGCGTTGCCGGCGCGGATTCCGCGCTGTCATCATCGTCGTCGTCGGAGTTCGGGATGAGCTGCGCGGCCGGCGCGATGGTGCCGAGCTCCCAGCGCATGAGCGTCGTGACCATGTCGGCCGCGTTGCGGTGCGCGTCGAAGGGCGTGCCGTAGTTGTTCTTGCCGGACCACCGCACCTGCACGTACTGGTGCTCGCCCGTGACGCGGTCCGACACCTGCAGCAGCTCGATGGCGTGGGCCAGCTCGGCCCACACGAGCCGCGCGGACGGCTCGATGCCCGCGCGCTCCGGCAGCATCTTGGCGCCGGACGTGTCGGCCGGGTTGAGACTCTGCGTGCCGATGACGAAGCCCGACGCGCGCAGACTCGAGTCCAGTCCGACCTCCTCGCCGGTCGTCTCCATGCGGTAGCGCAGCAGCGTGGTGCGGAACACGGGCGTCTCGTCGGGGCTGCGCACGTCGCGGCCCAGCACGTAGGCGTTGGTGTTGACCTCCTGCAGCATCTCGAGCCGCTGGACGTCGTACTTGACCATCTGCGCGCCCTTGAGCTGCATCTCGTTGACCCACGACTTCTGCATGATCTCCGAGACCGACAGCTGCTTGAAGCGCTTGGTGAAGACGAACTCCATGTCGCTGCCGCGCACGCGCCGCCGCAGGTCCCAGCCGAAGAGCTCCGAGTGGTCGATGGGACCGCCCAGCACGTTGTCGGCCATCTCGTCGGCGCTGTCGCTGTCGTCGTCATTGTCGTTGTTGTCGGTGGTGCCGCTGCTTGGGCTGTTGTTACTGCCGCCGAGCAGCTGGTGCTGCACGCGTCTCACCGAGCGCGTGTTCTGCAGGATGACATCCTTCACGTCGCGCTCCGTCAAGGGGTGGAAGCCGAAGACCGACTCGGCCTCCTGCTCGTTCATGAACTCGAGCTTGAAGGGGAACGGAGAGGGCGGCGCGGAGGCCGAGGCCGTGAACTCGTCCAGCGCCACGGTCGTCTCCATGACGCGGCGCAGCTCGAGCTTCCAGGACGCCTGGTACTGGATGGACGCCTTGAGGTACAGGTTCTCGGCGCCGAGCTGCTTGGACAGCTCCACGGCCTGCGCGTACTTGGTGTTGGCCGCGCTGTTGTTGCTGTTGTCGGCGTCGTCCGCGCGCAGGCGCAGCGAGTTGTACTGCTGCTCTAGCTCGGCCACGGCGTCGCGCAGCAGCTGCAGCTGGTCGCGCTGCCGCTGGCGCGAGCGGCGCATGGACTCGCGGTTCTTCTGGCGCCGCATCTCGAGCGCCGAGCCGCTCTCGGCCTCCGCGCTCAGGTCCAGCACGGCCGTGGGGCTCTTCCAGTTGAGCCACATGGAGTTGATGGTGGACTGCGAGCTGGCGTTAGAGCTGTTGCTGCTGGCCGGCAGCGTGCGCACCGGCGTCTGGCCGGCAGTCGGCGTGTCCTCGCCGCTGCTTGGGCTGGTGCTGCGACTGCTGCCGGCGTATGCCGGCAAGGTGGCTGTCGGCACTTTGCCGGCAGGTGTGGGCGCTGCCGCTGCCGGCGCCCAGTTCGTCACGGGGTCAACGGTGAGCCGAGCGTTCGGCCACATGGAGGCAAGTTGGCAATTGCGCCTCGAGCCCCGGCGACATCATTCATGATGCAGGGCAGGCAGGCAGGCAGTGCCGTCAGTCGTGCGGGGCGGCTGTAACGCGTTGCACTTTGGCGGATTTGAGATTCAAGTGCGCAAACGGGTCGGGGGCCGGGAAAAAAAAGAAGTCGGAGCGTGTCGCTGGTTGCCGGAAGCGGGGGCCGCCTCACTTGAATTTGTATGGAGATACGGACGAGAGGGACGTTCTATCGTCGCCAGAAGCGGGGGCTGTCGAGTCCGAGACCCCACATCTTTGGGCGCTTGCAGCAGATGCATAAATCCGGTCGCAGACTCACATTGAGTGGCGCGAAGTGGTCGATTATGAAGTCATATCTTCCATAAATTACGAATACAACCTTCTAAAAACCCATACAAACTGCCCCGTCAGCCAATGAGATCACGCATTAAATTACGAACCCAGCCGCAAAACGTTCGATTCTTGCTATTGCGACCATTATCACAACGCAAGTCTCCTCACGCAGCTTCGACCGCCGATGTTCCTGCCGTTCAAGCACCTCTCGGCCCGGCAGAGGTCCGTCCAATCCCCCTCATTTGACGCGGTTGCTCACCGCCTCATCAGTGCGGTGCTGGCGCTCTGACTTGGGCCTGCACAACTCAATTGACTTTCTTTCTTTAGCGCCGGATACGCCGTGCTGTGCGTGGCGCTGGGGCTCGGCATCAAGTACATGGACGACCACATGCCGGAACCGGACCCGACCAAGGTCAAGGGCGACACTCTGGTGCGTTGTGTCGGCTGGAAGCTGCCTGCCTGCCGGTAAGATAAATCAAGCTGACCCCCATGTGCCAATATCAACTTGTCCATCAGGCGTGGAGCGACCTGGACAGCCAGGCAGATGCCAAGCGGAGGCGCCAATAGAGCGACACCAGTCATCACAAAGCGCCACAGGAAGATCGGGATAGCCAGCGTTTGCGAGCTGCAAGGCGCTCGCTCGCTGGTTCGCTCTTGAGATGTGACGCCATGTGTCTTCCCTTGTCGGTCACCTGGAGCGCTGGCGCTCGCGTGTCTCCGAGCGGAGGACATAAAGGAGCTGCTGCGTGTAGATGTAGACGTCGTCTACATCTACTAGACGATGCTGGCTGGCGCGGTGTGGTTGCAGCTCGGGGGACAGATCGACGCGTAGCCAGCGAAGGTGTCATTGACTTGACACCTTGCTCTTGCTTTGCAGCCGCGTGCTTTCGCGGCGATGGCACAGATGATGTGAAGGCTAAAGCACAAACAACATGTCCCTACCCTCCGTTCATCATTTCGTCTTGCCCTCGATTTGTCTCGTGGCTCAAACACCCCACTGGTGCCAAGCCCTGCCTGCCAGTGGTGAAATTCGCTCCTGATACACCAACACATCTGACAGCAACAGACATGTACAAGGCCTTCCGGAACCTCAGCACGCGCGAGAGGTGTGTGTCTGTCTGTGAGTTGTTGCATTGATGGCGCCCCGACTCACGGTCTCTGCTGTGTACTGCCACGCCACGACACGCAGCGCCGGCTACGGCCTCCTCTGCGTCTTCTTCGCCAAAGGCATTGACTACATGGATAGTCACATGCCCGAGAGGCGAGCGCTGAATGCTCCGACTAGCGAACGGGTGCGTGGGTACTTCTCAACTCGACCGGATTAATGGATTAGTGATGGACTAACGATCTTGACTTCGATGAACAGGCTTGGGACGACAGAAACCTTCACGAAGCAACAGCCAAGAAGACGTCGTTCTAATAAACAAAATGGGGGTCAAGCCTGCTATTGTGTCGGTGGGTGTCCACGCCACACCTTGTCTGCGGTTCCTACGCCGTCGTCACGAGTTGTCCGATATATTTACCTAAAGAGACGAGCGAGCGCTTGGAGCATGCCGCGTGCTGATTTCCAGAACAACGCGCCGAACGCTGCAGACACGAAGGTCCAGTGTACATTAGTTAGCCGCCACAATGAATATACATGTCAAACCAAGAGTCAGCCTCACCTTTCAAGCTCGAGTTGCCTCCAGGAAAAGACGACAGCGCAAACGATCCCAGCGTCGTGAGCTGCATCACAGAGCTCAGCACCACGAGCACATAGTTGCCGAGGATCAAACAGCTATACAGCGTGCACCCTACCATCAGCACCAAAAAGCACCAGTCCATGAGCAAAGCCTCCTCTCCGACCAACAGAGCTTCCATCTCAACTCACCGAGCGTCACGAAGTAGGCACTTGTCAACAGCAGCCTGTTGGGCTGCAACAGCCCCGAAATGTACGCCGCCGGGCCCTTGAGCATGGCGAACGCTCCCATGCAGCAAATGCTGCCCAGCGTGAAGCTCAGCGCGAACTTGGACGGCCGGATCATAATCTACACCAACCACCAAAGAAACACACCCATGAGCACCTAAACATCTCCCTCTCCACCTTCCAGCAACACAGCACCAAGCTCACCAGCGGCAGGAAGATGGACGCCATGCCAAAGAACAGCATGCCCAGCATCACGAGTCCCACAAAGTACTTGAACCGCGTGTTCCTAGCCAACACATAACACAAGTCAGTACTCTCTCCGCACCTCCACTCCTCTTCTCAACGCCGGCCGACTGACAGTACCAGCTCATGCTCGGGATCAGCCCCGCCTCGCTGCTCGAGTTCTTCCTCCAGAGCGGCCACTTGGCGACCGCTGCGTCGTCCACCTGCCCGTCCATCTGCCCGCTCTCCATCGCGTCCGCCGCGTCCTTCCCCGCCCCAGAGGAAGAGGAGGAAGAAGACGCGGGCGCCGCCACCGCGCTCTTGGTCAGGTCCCGCGCCGAGTCCCACGCCTTCTTGAGCGAGAAGCCCGCGCCCGCCTCGCTGTCCGCGGACGCCGTGGACGCCGTGGACAGCGGCGAGGCGCGCAACAGGCTGCTGAAAGCCTCCTGCGCGCCCTGCAGCCCGCCGCTCGCCGGCTTCTTGCCGCCCCACTGCTCCCACGCGCTCATGACGTCAGCTCAGGCCCAGACGCTGGGGAACTTCCAGACTGGAAAAAAAAGCTTCTGGGTTTTTGTGTGCAAACGGGTCGGTACACTGTACCACTACAGGGCGGACCTTTGGTGTGGCGGACGTAAATTTAAGTCACGGTCGCAAAGTAGCAGTACAGTATTTGTCTGTGGATCCAGCTTATCCTACCGACGGCCTCGCCAATTTCTTGCCTACGACGAGCGCAAGACGTTCGCAGTTGCGTTCTACCAAGAAATACGAGATGGAGGCCAGCGCGTACACCAGCGCGAGTCTCACTGCGAACTGATCCATTCGCTCGAGCTCCTTAATCCAATGCTGGAAGTTGACGAACGGGTGCAGCAAGTAGATGGAGAAGCTGATCTTCCCCGTGTAGCACAGCACGTTCCACTCGAGCGCTCGAGAGAGGGCCGAGGGCATGAGAGCTTCGATTACCATCACAGTCGAGAGCGGGAAGCTGACCGAGGGCACGATCTTGTCCTGGCAGGGGAACAGGTGCCCGATCAACGTAGTGGCCAAGTATCCGCGAGAGACGTCGCTGACTATGGTGCTAACCATGGCCAGCTCGAGCGCTCGAACGGCAACGACGTGCTGCAGCAGCGGTTCAAAGCGACGTTTCTTCATCCATCGGTCCAGCTTCGAGTAAACCAGAGCAGCGAGCGATCCCGCCACAAACGTCGACAAATGGGGGCGGAATTCCCCGTGGCCCGTTCGATTTGTGTGCCAGCCTTCGTAGTACACCCAACAGTAGAGCACCCCCACCACGAACCACTTCAACTTGCCCAGCAGACAAACTCCAACAAGGACGAATGGGATCAAGCAGTAGTACGTGATCTGGATGGACATTGTCCAGAAGAGGTACCAGCGTTTCTTGAACGTTAGAATGTCCCACAAACTCCAGTGTTTGATGTTGTAGTGGGTCAGGTTGTAGTAGCGCGTGCGCGTGGCTTCCGGCATGCAGGTAAGAGCGAACGCTGTCAACGCGAACAGCGGGTACACGCGCAGGAACCGCTTGACTGAGTAGTGGGCGAGTGCAATCAGCCAGTTGCGAGCGCCTTCCTTGCGACTGACCAAATTGCGGACTTTGGGCTCGTTGAGCGCCGTCAGGAGGAATGCCGAGAGCACGAAGAACGTGTCGACGCTGCTTGGAGCGATCGTCGCCTCCAGTAAGTAGCCCGCGTGGTGGTGGACGACCAGCAAACAGGCTAAACCTCGCAGACCCGTGAGGAACTTCAGCTTGACTGGAAGACTTGGCTCCCTCTTGCGACGGTATTTCTCGTCCGTTTCCGATTCATCGGTCGCTTTTGTGCCCTCGTGGACGATTAAAGCGGTGTCGCTATCGATAAGATCCAGCTTGCAGTGCGGCGAGTTGTCGCTGTCGAGTTCATATTCGTGGGTCGTAGTAGCAGCTCGACAGAGCTCGCTCTTGATCTCCGTCCGTATAGCACCTTCCCTCAACGACATCGTACAATTGCTCCGGGGCGAGTTGGGGAATGAGCTCCTTCCGTTTTGACGGACGACCTCTGGGCATAAGAGTGGTTACAGGATCTCTCTTTTAGATATTGTGCTAAGACTTTCTTTTGATATCATGCATGCGACCTAGTTTTCTTTTTATTTTATTGTGCGAATGTAATTACTGATAGTTGAGCTGCAATCTTTGTTCAAGAAGACATGCATCCACGCGCTACATCGCAAGTAAAAAAAATCGTTAGGATCCACAAAACGCATTCATTGCAATCCAAGAACGGAGCGGGAGCTCGGAAGACTACAACGCCGTTCGGTAGCTGCCGAAAGCCTGATTTGAACCTGGCTACACTGGAAATGTCTTGCTCCGCATTTTACAGTAGCTATTTCTTAGTGCAGAAGCACCGAGAATGCTAACCGAGCCCGAGGGAAAGTTGAAGAAGAAATGAAGACCCGCAGTAGTGAAAAAAAAATTTAGGCCATTGATACAGCCCATGTTTTCTAAACGGGTTAGGGTAGTAAGCATACTGAAATCAAGTAAAAAATCTCAAACATGGCCAAACCTGTTGGAACACGGCTAAACATGTTCGGCTTGTGGGACGGGTGTCATGGCCGCCAAACACACTGCAAAGCCCATAGGCTAATGTGACCTTAAGCTGCCAAACGTCGCTCTGCGGGCGCTTCAAACCCTCTGAAGACCGACCCCGCGTTGAGCAGGGAATACCATGGCCAGCCACGGCACTGGGGTGAAGTTTGCAGGCTCTTCGTGTCTCTCAAATGCTGCCGGTGTCGATTTTGCTCAGACGCTCCCGATAGATTTGAGTCGATTTCACCCCCTCTGGCCGAAAACATGGGCGCTATATTTTCCGAATTTTTTTTTTACAGTTTACCCCAGCGGTCAGTGGATCCAACAGTTCAGCCCATTAGGCATGTAAATTATGCTGTATGTACGAAAGGCTCTAGTTTTAACGATACGTTGCCATCAGACCGTACAATTTCGTCAAGCAGAAGCGCGATGCGCTGCGAGTTGCTGAATACGTGTAATTTTGCCGTGATATTCAGATTCATAAACTGACCAACAACAAAAACTATGCAGTAACTGCGGGTTGACAGACAGTGTGAGGTTCGATGACACTACCGAAGCGGATCGATGATCTTCCAAAGGGGATCGATGACAACCTAAGCGGATGTAAAATCGTGCTTACGTCTTAGTATGCAGCTTATGACAGTGAGTACAAGTATTGCACTGTTGTGGTCGACTTGCCTTCAGAGCTGGTGGAGCTATCGACAGCGCAGTACGCTCGCGAAGCAGTTCTTGTCTGGGGCTCCAAACAGGAAGTCCATACGAACTATGCTAACAAGTACCAACGCTTGTCAAAATGTGCAAATCGATCCCAAAAGCATACTTCTGTACCAGCAGCCCGTTTTTGGTTTTAGCATCTGTACGGCTAATATAGGAATTTGTAAATAGCCTCGCTGCAGTTACTATTAATAACGGGGAACGATATCACCTCGGGAGGTGACCTCCCGTGAGCAACATATCTTGGGATTGACTTCGATCAGACAACATTGCTGGCGATCGACAGCATATGAATGGTGATCTAAGCAGTGCCGTCTCTGTCAGTGAGATTACGATTTTTTCATTCCTTGTCATCCCCTCGGTATCAACCACAAACTCTCACTTCGCATTTTGTCGACAACGTTCGAGCCCACCCCCCCTCCTCCTAAAATGAGTGACAAGGCCAAGCTGCTTACGCGTCCACAAGTTGTCGCCCTACTGGCAGCATTTACTCTGCTGGCATGCAGTGGTACCGTTACGGCTGCGGCGCGCTCGAAGACATTTGCCGGTCACTCTCTACGATCCGACAGAGGCCTATGAGCGAAAGCATCCGACAACTTCCTCGAAGAGAGAGCAACCGGGTTCATAACCAAAATCTCACACGCCATGAAACAATCCAACGCCACCAAGCTCTTCGCCAAGTTCAACGTAAACCAATTTGAGTCCAACCTGCTCGCCAGCGTAGAATTCCAATCGTGGGTCAGCGCAATCACCAAAGCCAATAAGAAGAATCCTCAACTTGCGGAAAGGATTATGGCATCAACGTTATCGGACCGCATTGGAGACGAAGCCTTGGCCAAAATACTTGTAGCGGCCAAACAAGTTCAAACTTCCGCGCCGATTGCTAGAAACCTGGAGAAAGGTCAGCTCGCCAACTGGCTGGCGAAGCAGGAGACAGTGGAGGACGTGTTCAAGCTGCTGAAGCTCGATCAGGAAGGGGACAAGCTTTTCCAGAGCCCTGTGCTCGGCGTCTGGTTCAACTATGCTACCTCGACGATCAAGAACTCAGATGAATCGTTGACCGCGATGATAAATGTGCTGAAGAAGCAGAAGTACGCCGACGAAACTCTGGTGGGTATGATCACTGCTGCGAAGAAGACAACGATGCCAACGCTTTTTCTTTCCAGAAAAAATGAGGGGGTTTTGTTAGAAAAGTGGTTGCGCAGTGGCAAAACGGAGGACGACGTGTTTAAGCTGGTGGGATTGAAGGGTGCCTCCGTTGACGATCTCCTTGAGAGTCCGATGTTCAGCATGTGGATAGCTTACACCGAGAAGGTAAAGCCCCGCAATCCCTACGACGACCTGAGAGCCATTCATGTGCTGCAGGACAACTACAACCTAGTGGATCTTTGCCCGATCTTGGGCTCTCCCCAAGCAGAGCTCCGTTTTTGTGTCAAATATGACAAATTCAATACAAAGTCTAAGATGAAGCATGCAAAGATGTTATAACCCACAGCTCGAAGCCACCCTTCAGGACTTCTTTTAGGTAGGAAAACCGACGAATTAAAGCACCTAGTTTTGGCACTAGCTAAGCCTTCATCTAAACTTGCTCTGAGCGGATTTGGAGCTTAGAATCACTAGCAGGAGCTCAAGGCATCCGCTAAAAAGCACTACACTCCAAAACACCCGAAAAACGGACCTCGGGGAAAGGCCCTTCTATGGAGATGTCAAGACAGGTCTATACGATTTGTGCTGATTTGTTATATGTTACTCTGGTACAAAACCCAAAAACGGAGCTGCAGCAGTTTAAGCTCTGGAAAAGGGGCCACGACTGGGACCCCAATCATATCGCGTTCATGGGAAAAATAGCTACCAGCAGGAAGCACGACCCGAGGCTAGTGCGAGTTTTGACCGATTACACAGACTACTACAGAGGCATGGTCTGAACCGATAGGACACGACTGAGCTGAGGATACAGCACTAGCGTAACGAAGTTGAAGCTTTTAAGATAAAGTCGCGCGTTGCACGAAGAAGCTCTGAAATTTAGTGGGGGCATGCATATAGTATATGTAAGCCCAGATGCTCACTACAGCGCATCTCCTGCGCCTGCTTCGCAGCCGCAGCATCTACTAAGGTGCCGAGCTCTTGCTCAATGCGATAAGCCAGGTTGCTCAGCGACTGATGTATGCTTGAATGGCGTTTTCATGATACGTCTTCCAATATCATTAAATATGAAATTCAGCAAGGAAACACGGACAATAGGAGCTGGGGTCCTGGTTCGACTACACCAGATGCCCTTTACAAATTGGGTTTTCCCCATAGTTAAGCACCTCATAACATTCATATTCTGTGATTTTCTATTCCTTAGTACTATTGAGAGGTGAGAGGAATAATTACATGTACTAGGCTTTGTATTGGACGGTCATTCAGAAATTGTGGGACCCGCATTTATATTCCTGATGAGAGGGTAATATTTATCTAGGGATTACTACCGAAGGAATCGTCTGTAACTAACTACACCGACTACGGTAATTAGTCTGAGTTCGAAATTTAGTCTGTGTTCATAATTAGTCTACGTCAGACTAATTCGCGTGTGCCAGAATGTACCCGGTTCAAAATTAGTCTCGTAAGAAATGTTCAGAATTAGTCTTAGTATAAACACCATTTTGTTGGCATATAATGTGTAGTTTGTATACATCTCATAAGAAATGTGTATTTTTGACAAACAGATATCACAAGTTTTTGTTATGTAAAATATTTATACCTACGTTTAGTATACTTCTCAGACTAATTATGAAGTTCAGAATTAGTCTATGTTCATTATTAGTCTTTGTGGATGGAGAGCGCCAAAAATGTGTTCACATAAATTAGTCTGAGTCAGACTGATTACCGTAGTCAGTGTAGATATTTTAATATCATTAAATTACCACTCGATCCGGTATCTTAATCACAGCTTACTCATCAGTTTGTTATCGGATACGACACTGAACATGGGCCGTAGCTACTGGTACAGGGGTGATAAGGGGTGGTGTTAGTCAGGAGCAGCTCGTGATCTCACGCTGAAGCTATGGACTTGGTACCAAACTGTAACGGGGTTACACGCACAAGTGGCTACAGTCAC
>JAIKVJ010006869.1:0-10824 GCA_024679225.1 Phytophthora pisi
TATCTATCTATCTATCTATCTATCTATCTATCTATCTGTTAAGAGTCGTTACCTCTAGATGCACGGCCGCGTGCTCACCTTGCCATCGCCGCTGGCGGTGGGAGCCATCGTCTGCAAAGTTTATGAGCAGAGCAACACGTCGCCATGTTGATCAGTCATCACCGTGAACTTGCCTGGCACGGACGGGGGTCACGCATAGCACGTGGGCGTATGCACGAGGTGTTAGACTTTGCGTGACATGGGGGTTCTCGTTGTTGTCTTGGACCTATTTCATGTCGAAACATAAACCACGTAGCCTTGTGCATTGCACACACTCAGCAGCGCAGACACCCTATTTGTATTTGACTGTACTGTATTTCAGTCGTGTGTATGAGGTCCCGTTGGGAACGTATCCTCCGTCTTCGGTGAGCGTAGGCGCCTTCACTGCTCGAATGCTAGGTATCGGCCAGAATTGCGACTTTTACGGTAGTGTTTTGTCTGCGCCATACGCATACAAATTCTGGAGTATTTTGGATTGCTCCAGAAATAATATCAGTTTGTGTGGCGACCACTCAGATGCTTATTCGAATTTGTATGCGCCAAACGCAGAAGATAACGCAGAAGATTTGATACAAAAGCAGCAAGCGGCGCATACAAATTCAGGAGAATCTGTCTTAGCGGATGGTGCTCAGTTTTGCAAAAGTCCTTATTTCAAGCGAGTTCATGCATGTTTTCTATATATGTATATTTTATCTAAATTTGTGAGTGGTATGTTGCATTGAGAGGGTCGTTTCGAATAAATGTTTGTCTCGGGTCAAATCACAGCTTCAAATCTTGCTGTAGGCTTGTAAGAATGCAAAAACAGTAGCGCGTCTCGAGTCCTCTGTCGAGGCCGCTGCGCGCGCGAGAGTCTTTCAGCCTGACTGAATATAGTGGCAGCACGATAAAATAAAAGTAATAGGTTTAGTGCAATTTTTTTCAAATCACTCACTCCGATCTCACTAATCATACTTAGAAAAATAAAAGCAATGAAACCAGACAGCTATTGTGAAAACGCCTGGCGCAAGTCACCAGTGCACATTGAATCTTCCGGCAGAGCGACTGGAAGTCTGCGGGCGGGACTGCACTCACGTTGTCGCCGTCGTTGTCGTGGCACAAGTCGTTGCTAATCTCAGCAAAGTGGAAGAAATCCCCGTCGAGCTCGACGCCTCTGTCCCAGCGCACTCGCTTCATCATCTTAACAGCAAACTTGCGCTGCTTCCTTCTTGTGGATATGTCATCTAGAGGGATAGAGGAAAGAAAAGCTAGGTTAGCCGCATGAAAGAATACAATGATGTGTACACGACAAACTTACCGTGGTCTGGATCCGCGAATTGCTTGGCAAACAGCTCAATGCGATGCTCGGTCGTACCACACGCAGTGTATGAGGCTAGCTGCAGCCTCAGGTCTGCAATCACGTTTCGCAGTTGAGCTGTATCGCGTAGCGCTTTCTCAAGCGCACACTGTGAAGCGCGGCTAACTTGTTTCTCCACTTCAACTTTGCTTTTCCATTGGTCGAGTGTAGGGCCGTAGCCGTTTGCTTCTTTCTGCTCTTGGAGCACGGAGATTAGCCGATTGAGTTCCTTCTCAATTGCTGCTTGACTTTGCTTCCATGCTTCTTGTTGCTCTTGATCACGAACGAGCTTTTCGCGATAACGCTGCTCCAGGCTTTCAACCACTGCTTTGCGGTCGTCTAGTCGTTGCCGTTCGTCGTCTAGAGCGCGGGATTGTTCTTGAACTGCAGTTTGCCGGCGGTCCAGGGTTGTTGCGAGTGCCGCAAGCTCGTCCTCCTTGTCTTGAATCAGCTTCTCCCGCTGGTGTAAACGTTTTTGAAATGCTGCTAACTCGCGGGTCTTGAAGGCGGGGCCCCGTGCTACATCAGCACCAAGTTCCACGATCGGAGAAGCCACGTACTGGCTGTCTGCTCGCGGGAGATGGTGGCCGTCCTCTTGACCGCCCCTCAATTGCGCGCGCAAGTCCTCGACGAGAGCCTCGGAACTTGCAAGTCGTGCGACCAGTGACTCTGCCCTCTGGTCCATATCTGCGGTGATGTTCTGATGCGTGGCGTTGACTCTTGCCAGCTCCTCTCTCCAAGCAGGACTTCGAACAGGGCGGGTGTTGGCATCAATTGCGCGTTGCTCCTCCAGAGCCGCCGTCATCTCTGCGACGACCGAGGATTCCATGGCGGCCAGCACATCCGGTTGCCCACGAAATGTAGGGAAGTGGCAACTGTTGGATAGTCGACCGCCCTCGCGCCGTTGCGAGCAGCCTTGATGGCTTTGGCGAATAAATGTTTCTGGTTATCCCCTAAGCGGAACTTTTCTGCTTTGCTTCGTCTTCCGTTCTGTCGCCGCCCTTGACGGTCTCGGGCAAGTTTCATGTTCAACGCGTAACACGCGTCTCTCACCTCTATCGTCGACAACGCTGGTGCTGGAATCGACGTGGGTGGTGCAGCAGGATCAACAGTAGGCTGTGTGGCGAAGGGGGGGGGGGTCGGTCGTAGTGGCTGGCGTTCGTCCAGAGGTCTTGCGCCGCTTGGCCACCGAGGTGGTGGCGCGGTTGCGCGGGTCCGCCGCAGCTGGAGGTGCTTGGCGCTTGCGTCCCGCCATGATTTGCCGAGTGAGCGCCGCTGTGATCCGCCGGCTTCGCTTCAATCAAAAGATGAGAAGGTGACGTAAGAGGCGGATGTGCAAAATTTCTAGATTGCTAAGATATGGGCTCAGTATTTTTGACAGGGTATGTAGTACACATCACAGATAAAGTATGTATTTAGATGGGTTTATTATATATGAGAGGGTAATTAAAGAAACCGCGTAAAAATACACGAGTAAGATCATGTTTGCCGGAATTTACTAAAAATACAAGGCACTTGTGTTGGTGACGTATAGTGCTGAATGCTTCTCATTGGCTAAGTCGCGGCGCATTTGATCAAATAGAGTGGCTGAAAACGGAAAGCTGCCGAATCGCTCAGTAATCAGGAGTCACACGGGACGGAATTGGCGGCTTCGACGAGCACGACGTAGCGGGCAACGCGGGCGGATCCCGTTAGGAACCGGCCTCAGCCGGGTACGTATACGAAGAACGAAACAAATGGTGTGTGCCTAACCCCAGTTCGCCCTTCTTCCTAGGACAAACGGAAGGACGAATTTTGGGGCGCCTCGCTTACCACCCCCAAGTGTCCTCAAGTGTCCAACGCAAATCTAATGAAAAGTATGGTGTTTTGTTAGCATGCTACCAACATATAATGTCGAACGGAAATGAATTGATGCACGAGGACCTCTCTGAACGAGACACCCGACCATTAAGTCAGATTCATCGGTTTTGTCCTATCGCTAGGACAAAAGGTTCTTTGGTATTATTGCAGCAGCTTACTGTCTTATCGCTGCTTCACTACTTGATCGCAGCCAGACGGCCTGAACGACGGCGTGGCTGAGGCGTCAAACTTGTAACTTGACGCTCATTGGGCTCGATCGAGTTGTGAGGTCTTTTTCGAGACGGGGGTGGAGGACGGATGTGCGCGGCTCGTGTTTCAGATCCCTGCTTACATGGATCCGGGAGCTTGGCGTCCGCATGAAATACGTCGAAGCAGGATCGCCCATCCCAGCGTTTAATGTTGCAAAGAGGGACTTTGCACACATTGCATTCGTGCCTTGTCTTGTTTCCATGCCGCGTGTGAGCTGAATTCTTGGGGAGATTCTCCTTGTCGTGGTTTCTGATCCGGCAACAGACTAGGCAACTGAGTTGCTTCGTTCCTGGTAAAAGAGTCTACAATTCACAAACGATCAGAGTATAGTTGAGGTACACCGAATACAGCATCAATCTCTTACCGTACGATGGTCTTTCCTGTTGGAAAGCCGGATACGTCTCCACTCAGCGTCTACTTCAAAATGCTTGCGCTTGTGGTAGGAAAATGAGCGATCCGCTGTGCTCAACACTTTTGCAGCTTCGTTCGTAACATCGTCACTATCTACGCCAGCCTCAGGGACATCGTTTTCGGCACCACGCTCGCTTTTGTTATCATAAAGCTCAGGTAACGCTTCGACGGCTTCACGGCAAAAGGAGAGTAAAGTAGAATTTCGGCACTTTTGGTTTTGATACGCGCTGTACGAGTTGCATCTTTCCTCGTCCATCAGAAATGAGTAGTTCTACAAGCATTCACAGTAAAATAATTGTTTTCGTTCAGAATTCACATCAAAACACTGCGAAAAGCAATACTTACCTCAAGCAGCTGCGCAGTTTGAAAAGCATTGTATACCAAAGTCATCATCATTCGTATTCATATCGCCGCCAAAGGTGCCAAATGTGAAATGTGCGTGACGCGCTTTCACGTTCTTCAGATAACGAGAATACACGTCGATCCCCGCTTTTACTCTGTTCTATTTGGCTATCACTGTTGGAATAATCTGGTGCGCGGCTGGAAGCGGTCGGCGACGTGCCTCAACAATCGCTGTTAGCGCTCTCCACAAGCTCAGATGCTGCTTAAGTGTATGTAAGAGTGGAGCACTCACTCTCCCGTCGTTAGCTCAGCGACGACAACGAGGACACTAGTTTAGTCTTGAGAAGAGAACCACAACAGGCGGCCCAGCGTTCGTTTGTATGTTAAGTCGAGCAGCTACCAGCTACGTCTAGCAGATAGCAACGACTTGCGACGACGACGACGTTTGTGCGCACAACGAGCAGCAACCCCGAGCACTAAGCCCACGGCGAGTTCTGCCACGCGTCCGCGATTCCGACGACGAGTTCAACGGCGCCCTTGGTTTCTCCCGTGCCTCGTTCCAGTGCCGAGGCGTTAGCGTTAGTGACGGTTTGCTTTGTTCGACTGCGTCCGAGCCGGCGAATTCTCAACTGAGCCGTTCCGCGTCGGCTCCACGCCGCTCGTCTTGCTGCTCGGCTTGCTGCTTGGCTCGCCGCTCGTCTTGCTGCTCGGCTCGCCGCTCGTCTTGCTCGCCTTGCTGCTCGTCTTGCCGCTCGTCTTGCTCGTCTTGCTGCTCGTCTTGCCGGTCGTCTTGCCGCTCATCTCGCCGCTCGTCTTCGTTTTCTTGGCCGGCTTCTTGACTTCACTGTCGAGCGCGCTTCGCTTCTTGCTACGCTGCTGCGCCGTCACGATCTCTTCAGTCGCTCCGTCGATCTTCTCTTGAATCGCCTTCATTTCAGCGATCATCGGTGGATACTGGTTTCTGACGAAATTCGCATGATCGCAGATATCACCGCGCAGCAGATCCATGGAGTGCATCATTCCTTCGAAAGCTCGCTGGAGTCCTTGCACGCTCGACGACTCCCCGCGAGGCTCGTAATGGTGATACATGTCCGGTGCCCACTCTTTGACCGAACGGCCGAGCAACGCTGAAAGAGCCGCCGGACCAGCGTCCACATGAAGTCGCGCGCTCTCAGCGTGACGACGAGCAGCTTCTTGAGCGGCGCCTCCTTGATCATCTTGAGCGGCGCCTCCTTGATCACCTTGAGCGGCGCCTCCTTGATCAGCCTGAGCGGCGCCTCCTTGACCAGCTTGAGCGTCTTGGGGTAGCCCGCGGATGAAGTCGAGGAGCTGCTGAACGCTGAGCCCACCGCGCTCCAACGCTGCGCTGCTTTCCGGCGGGATGAAGGAGGGATTCGGACGTTGATATGTTCGACAGTGGCTTACATTGTAGAGAGCGAAATTGCCGCCGAGATGCGCACGCACGAAATGGATCTTGAAATTCCGAGCATCAAGTGTCGTGTTGCATCCGGCAAAGACGCACATATGCTGATGGAGCGGGTTGGTGGCCATGCTGGATTCTTCGGAAGTGAGCGAGGTCACTGAGGGGGGAGCGGGATCATTTGGGCGACGAGGCCGTTGAGAAAGGAACCAAGTGTCTCATGGAGCAGCCAATGATCTGAAACCCTATCCCCCACATGATCTGCAACCCTATCCCACATGATCAAATGATGGTAACCAGATGAGTCTATCCAACGTATGGCACATACACCCGCACCCAAGATCGTCTGATCGTCTGATCGCATGAGCACATGGTTTGCTGGGCGTATGCTCGCGACACCCGCACCCAATATCGTCTGATCGCATGATCAAATGATCAGATGGCCCGTATTATCGTATGGATCGTAAGGCTCACACGCGACACCCGCACCCAAGATCGTCTGATCGCATGAGCACATAGTTTGCTGGGCGCGTGAACGCATATGCCCGCGACAACCGCACCCAAGATCGTCTGATCGCATGAGCGTATGAGCAAATGTCGCGTAGGAGCAAATGTCGCGTATGAGCAAATGTCGCGTATGATCGTATGGATCGTTAGGCTCACTCGCTACTGCAATCAAATCATACGACCGCGTATGATCATATGAAGCTGCGTATTCCCTGGCGCTCCAAAGCAGACCCTCGATGTCATTCTTCAATTCCGACGACAACGCCTAGTAGGGATCGAAAAAAAGAGCAGTCAGCTTAACCAGTAAGCAGCTTTGAGGTGTTGATGAGAGCCATCTTCGGCGGCCCTCGGGCTTTAGGCGCTTTGGTAATAGGCACAACCTCCTTTTGAATCTCCCGATTGTCTCTCTGCGCTTCTCTCTGCGCCTCTCGCCGCGTCTCTCGCGGTTCGTCTTCCAGGTCGAGTCGACTTAGCGTAGACTGGAGTAGCGCGAGGTTTGTCTGTCTACGCTTTGCTCTCATTTTCACCCGTTGTTATTTATCGCTAGACATATATATTCAGTGCGCAGAGATATGCGCCGCCGCGTCGTCGAGATAAGAGGCCTCGCTGTTTCGCTCTGGTCGATGGATCGAGCCTTGGAGCACAAGCAATGCCTCATCAGACGCAAGCTCGTCTGTCCGGAGTGGATACAGCTCTGGTTTCTCATCGAGGATGGCAAGTTTGAGCACGGGCTGTGGTCATGTCTCAACACAACCGACAAGGACTTCCTCGCGCTCTGCGTGCATCAGTGCCATGTGAAGAACAACGAGTTCGAACAGACACTCGCGAAGGACTACAGGGGCGTCTTCGATCGCATGCGGATGAGGTAATGGCACCAGATGTGCTTAGACCTGCTTAGAGCAGTGCACGAAAGTCCCCAGAAATGCACTAAAGAGCTTAAGTGCACATCTGGGCCACCTGTACACAACTGATGCTGGACATTAGCGCGTCCACTAAAGTACTTTAGTGCAGTTGTGGGGCCTTTCGTGCACTGCACTAAACAGGTCTAGTTGTGCTCAAGGGTCAACATCATCTCTAATTGTCCGAGACACTATTACTACGGCGAACAACGTTAATATTGTGTAAGACTAATAATTGCGTTAGGGGTAACAGAACCACGTTTCGGTCGCTTCCTAATTCCGGCCACGTTAACCCATACAAATCCTGTTTCCTACAGAAATCAGGGAGCAAGAAGCTACATTGCTAGATTGGGGGTTAGACCTGTAGGGCTGGCGTGAATGCGAAAAATGTTCTAGAGCTAGCTTTGCATCCAAGTTTGGGTAGCGTCCGACAAGAATTGAGGCCGATAGCGCGAGCTGAAGTGGCGCCATAGTAAAGTGCACGGGATAAGTGGACCAGGAGCATGCACATGCAGTGCATATGCAAATCATATGTTTTCTCAATACAAAACTGAAGTGAAGCTCGATGGTATCCTGGAGGCGCCTGAAATAGTTGACTACAGCTCTGCACCAAAAGTAGTGTTCTGGTATCTAAAGCTATGTATAGCTTTCCGAAACGTTACTGGTGCCTGTAGTCCTACTAGTAATTTCCCTGAGAAGGTTTATTCGCGCCAAATTTTGCTCCTGCAGATTATGGGTCAGTTTGATTTGATTTTTGTATCGACAAGTGGCCGAAAAAGGGGAGGCGATTGAAAATAATCTCAATCGGAGCATAATGCCCGCTCGTTGAGCTTGATCCCATGCCTCGCCCCACAAAGCTATAAATTGGACACGAGATAAATGAGTTTCTACGCTTTACGATGGTGGTTTTCAAGCTGAAATTGGTGCAGCCGTTCAAAAGCAAATGTTTCAAAATTAGGTGGGGTCATATTACCCTTATTTCGACCAATAAAATGTTTGCGATGGAGTTCCGCTTCCTCTGACATCCATGTAGAAAAAAAGCTCCGAGGCGAAGTGGCATCTATCAAAATCTGGAAGTGTCATTCGTCTGATGTAGTGTGAATGTTGTTCGATGATATCCAAAACCTTCCTCAATTGGCAGTCTTCTAACTGCGAAATTTTCTACTAATTGACTTTTCGGGAGGCCTGCTCGGGTCAATACTGCTGCCGTCACTCCATCGGAGCTGCTGAAACAGCTTGACAAGGTTGTCACGGCGTGCCGACGACAACGTTGGGGAATACCTAAAGCTATCCGAAAGACAATGTCCGTGAGGTTATCCCCCTGATTCGACTCGCTGACCTCCAGCTGGTACGCATTCGACGTCAACCTGCTGTCAATTTTGCCACGGCTGCCCGCTTAAAACGCCCAGCTGACCTGTACTCCGACGCACAGATCGAGCTGGGATCCAAAGTATCCAGCCCCGCTGAGCGACCAACCTCATCCAGACAAGTCTCTACTGTAGGAACGCGAGATCGAGTACATGAACTAGACCGAGATTCCGACATCGACCTCGCTAACCAAGATTCTGCGGACGTACTTGGCTCCGACGACGAATGTGGAGTAGCGGGCTCACAGAAATCGCCGTGAGTTCGTCCTTGCACAAACCCGGCGCGTCCAATCTGCGGTCGCGTCGGCAATTTTCCGGTAGTTGAGTAGCGAATCTTCAAAAGTAGACCCAAGTCTTTGCAGGCTTCAGAGTAGGGGGTTTCGGTTGACGCTTGTTCCTTGTCGTAGGGGCGTCGAGTTCTTGGGCGTGCGGCGTTATCGGGCCGGCGTTTCCTGGGGCTTGTGGCGTGGCTTTACGACGCGGGGTCTTGTGCACAGCGGTTAACAGGCCGTGCGATCCTTCGCCTAACCAGCGCGTTATCAGGCGCCCGCCTAAACGGTATATGTTTAACCTTCCTTCCTTTCCAGCACGAGGTTTGAGGGAGAGGGGGGGGGGTTCCTTGCGGCTCGACTCGCCGAAGCTTGGTGGTTCCCCTGAAACCGAGAAGATCCGGAGGTCTTTGTGGTTCAGAGAATTTTTGGGCCTGAGTCCTTACCCTATCCCATGCTCTTGCTACGCTACTCTCTACATCTTGGTTTCTAAGCCTACCACCCTGTGCCTATCCTTCCGTCTGTCGTGCTTGTACTTCCGTTCTTCAACCTCATCTCCGTAACGTAATCACGACGGGGTGCCTCGACGAGGTGTCTCGATGGAGTTTAGGCTTTATGGGTTAGTCATGGCCGGGCGGGCGATCGGGCCCGCCGAACCCGTCGAATCCGCCTGATCCCGCGGCGAGCCCGACTCAGGCGACGTGTACAACGGTCCAACACCTCGTCGACATTCCCGCCGATCTCCGTCGCGTTGGTCCTCGTAGTGCCGAACGCCATCGAACACGTTCAATCTGGGCTTCTTCCTTCATCGACGTCGGTGCACACGCTTTCTCGCGGGGCACTATACCACGCGGAGATCTCCAAGATGTCCAGCTTATCCACCGTCCCCTCACCAAACGTAGGCGTACTGACCGGCCCGCGCCCTCCCAGGCCTATTCTTCTAGTGACGGCGACGACAACTATGCGGTATATCAAGCCACCCGGCGACAAGGAGTGGTTTCCACCCCTCTCCAACGGACAGGGAAGTTCACAACGCGATCGTACGGCGAAGACGCGCAGGTAAAGAACCCTAAATGCCCCCCCAATACGCCCATCAGTGCTAGCGTCTCGACTTCATCGGAACCCCTCCTGTACGCGGTAGTGCTTACCATCTTGGTTTTGGACTCGGGCTGTCCATCATGCATTTACGTAGAACCCACACTGCAGACGAGGTTGCTACGACGGAAAATGGCGTCAACATGCTGGACTTCTCGTCTAAGAACAGTACACCGCCCCCGGCTCGTACTACCAGCTTCGGTGACCTCATTTGTGCTCTTTCTGCATTTTACAAGTTCGCGAAATACTTGTACAACAGAGCCGCCAGACTGTTTATTGCTGCAGCACGGGACTTTGTGGTTTCCTACGCTGATCACGTCCAACCAGACCAGGCTCGACTATTGACGCACTGGGTCAACCGCAAGTTCGGTCAGTTTCGCAGTCGCGTCGTCACAAAAGGCCTGAGCTCTGCCTTACGGGTGCAAAAGCAGTTCAACAGGAACGATGAGCAAGGATGAGCAAGGAATCAGACCCAGCTTCGAAGCAGTCGTCTTCGCGTTTCCGTAACGTCAGGGCATCCTGACAGTGCGCCTACTAATCGTTCGGCAAGACAGCGGCCCGGCCGAACGAAGATTCCACCCGATGTAGTCTCATCACGTGCGAACGATGCGGATGGTCGCCGCCTATGCGTGTGGTATGCATCCAAGGTGGGTTGTACAATGGCGGACTGACGCGTTGACGGACTAAGCAACAGCTGCCATCGTTCAGCGCCGGAAAGGATTGTCAGACGAGTGCAAAGACTTATAAAGCCAAGGCCCGCAGTCTCCAGTGGTCATGGTTCCAATAGAGCAGTACAAGCAAGAAGAGCAACGTCGGTACGACTGTTTCCTGACCACCTTCACGAAGGTGCGGCGTGCCAATACTGACAGTGTCACTAAAAACCGGGCTGCAGCAGCGGCACCGTACCAACTAAACCTCCCAGCGACTGACACAGACCAAGTGACAGACATCGACTATCACCAGGTATAATTCTGGACCACACTGGTGGAAAAGCGTCTCTCTCTCTCTCTCTCTCTCTCTCTCTCTATATATA
>JAIKVJ010006870.1:0-10911 GCA_024679225.1 Phytophthora pisi
TGGATTGTCTATTGGAACTCGATTAAGTACGATTTACATGCTACGAAACTGCCATTTCTAGGCTACACACAGCCTGTGTGTAGCCTAGAAATGTTTGTGACACAAGTACTTAATATGCTTATCAAAACCGTGATACAAGCAGAGAGTCATGAATATCTTGTCGCGCGTCTCACAAACTTGGCATGAGCGTTGCCAAAATTTGATGTATAGTTCAATCGACCATTCGATCGAAAGATGAAGATGAACCCCACTTTTGATTTTTCAGACAACTGGTGTGCTACCGACGTCACTGGTATGAATCAGTACATATATTGAGCAGGGTAATTTAAGTAAAGAGAACAATTGAGGCGGGCGGCAATAGCACTTAGAGATAAGCATTTGCATTTTCAAGTAGAAATTTGCTACAGCTGAACAGCCTTGAAGCACCAGCCATCTAGTTTTTCTTGGAAGTGTCTGCTACTAAACGAACAGAGCGATATGCTCAGGGTAATTGCCCCATGGACACAAGGTTCTTCCCTAGTGCAACAAAATCAAAACCAAGCCCAGCAGAATTAAAACGCTTGAAGAAGGGGTTTTCAAGCATTTTGTACGCCAAATGATGCGGCGAGATAGAAGAACTCGACTTCGAGTGCATTCGTGCTTTGGAAAGGTTTGTTCTTAATTTCATTTGGCTACGATGGAGTTATCAGCAGCCGTCGAGGCAACTTTGTCAAAAAACAAAGTGCAGTAGCCACCGCGTAAGCCTCATTGGGCAAGCGACCCGGATAAGCTGGATGGGTGACTGTCTCCTTCCAGCGTGCAGCCGCCGCCGTCGCAGTATCCGTCTGCCAGCGTATTTGGTACATTCACGAAGCTGCAGCCACCGCCTGGACACGAGGCATCTGCTGTGTCGTCGAAGATGCAGGCGCCTCCTTCGCACACGGCCGTCTTGCACTTGCTGCCTCGAGACACGGAATACGTCGCGCCACTTTCAGATTTGAGCATTAAGTGGCTCTGCGCCGCGCTGACAAAGGCACAGCAAGGGACCGCGCATCAAGTGTATACAGTACGTACCGGAAGTAGCAGAGTCCGCCCTTGCACGACAGCGGAGAGGCGCAGTTCTCGAAGAGGCAGCCGCCCGCCACGCAGTTCTCGGTATCGCAGGAGGTCGGCACGTGGACGTACTCGGACACGAGGTCCTTCTTGGTGTTGGAGTCAGCGGCGTTCACTGCGCAGAGCAAGCCGAGAGCGAGAAGCGCCAGTCTTGGGATCCGCATGGTGCACAAGTCGACAAGATCCGTTATGCTGCGTCCCTCCATGATCACCACGAAAGTCTTCACCGACTCATATGTATGGCACCTAAAGATCTGCATTAATTCGTCAAAATTAATGCTGGAGTCTTTGAAGCGGCAGGATGTTACTACATGTAGCTCATGTAGGTAGGTACTTAATTGCTCTTGCTCAGAGCGCATCGCTGGAACTTAGTTTGTAGCGGCTTCAGCCTCCGCAGATATGCCACGTTCGCTCTACCCATAGCACTTTCACATCACGAATCATCGCTTGTTTGTATCCGTATTGAAGACCATCCGTCGTATTCTTAGCAGAAACTGGTACGTTCAGGACACCACTACGCTGTCGATCGCCGCTCATGCCGTCGCTGCGTTACATGATCGTGTCTCGAAAGTGCGCAACAAGTGATCCGGGCCCAAGACGCCCAATTCCAGAAGATGGTACCCAGTGATTCAGTGCAGGCAGATAAGATGACGCCCCTCGTTTACGTCTCTGAGAAGGGATTTCTCAGCCAACGTGATCTGCCACGGGCAGGGAGGAGTCCTCATTGAGGACACATACACGTATGCACCCGCAGGAGATCCCAACTCGTGCTTGCGGTCCTGGATTCAGCGGGCGCAATCGCTCACTACGATAAGGCGAGTTTACTCAACGATGAGAAAGCGTAAGATTTGAAGCGGCCAGGTGCTCACTTGTTGGTGATGCAATCCATACACCTCCGCCAAGAACTACCTCCGCTGCCATGGCTTCGGCTTCGACCGACAAACCTGCCTGCATGGCCTACCGCTTCCTGGGCAACTCCGGCCTCTTGGTGTCCAAGCTCGCTCTCGGCAGTTGGGTGGACGCCAGCGAAATGTACACGCCGGAAGCTTGGTACCAGATGATGAAGCTCGACTTCGAGCACAGCGTCAACCTCTTTGACAACGCCGAGACGTTCGGCGACGGGCTGGCCGAGAAGAACATGGGCTTTGCCATTACGAAGGGCATCGCTGAAGGAGTCTGGGCGCGCGAGAGCCTCGTGGTCACCACCAAGATCTTCTACGGCCCCAAGCGTTTTGACGCAGTCGGCCCGAACGATCGTGGCCTCAGTCGTAAGCACATCGTGGAGGGCACCAAGGCCTCACTCAAGAGACTGGAGCTGGACTACGTTGACGTCATCTGTTGCCACCAGCCCGACCCGTACACGCCCATGGAGGTGATCGTGCGAGCGATGAACTTCGTCATCGAGGCCTTCTACTGGGGCACGAGCTCCTGGGCTGCCGCTGAGATCCGCGAAGCGTGTGAAGTCGCCGACCGCCTGGGCTTGATCCGCCCGATTGTGGAGCAACCCGAGTACAGTCTGCTGGAGCGCTCCAAGGTCGAGGTTGAGTACGAGGACCTGTACAAGAAGTACAAGCTGGGTCTGACGACGTGGTCTCCTCTGGCATTCGGGATTCTGACTGGCAAGTACAGCGCTGGTGCCCCGGAAGGTCTAGGCTGGAAAATCCGATGTACAAGTCGTTCGTGCCGGACTTCGCAGGCCGAGTCGCGAAGGCCGACAAACTGAAGCCTGTTGCCAAGGAGCTCGGCGTGACTATGGCGGAGCTTGCGCTCGCTTGGTGTGTCAGCAACGAGAACGTGTCCAGTGTGCTGGTCGGCGCCAAGACGATCGAACAGGTCAAGCAGAATCCGAAAAGGTGCTTGAGGTGCTGAACAAGGTCACGCCCGCCAAGATCGACGCCCTGGTGCCGTTCGTGCCCGAGCTACCGAAGCCGGCGCGATCGGCCAAGCTGCGGGCTCAGTACCTCTAGCTTCTTAACCACCTGTAGTCGAGTGACTGCTAACAATTCGACCTGCCCAAGAACAATACACGTGCTTGTTCATCGTTCATTGACCTCATTGCCTGTGTCGCTAGTAGTGGATCAGCGGGTGCACGGGCCACACGCGCTCCGATTCGAGCTCGACTGCAACAGGGCTGTCGAAAGCGTCTAGATACTCGTCCAGGGTCATGAGCTCGTCTCGACTCAGCAGCCATAGCACGAGGTCGTTAGACGGCAGGAACGTCTGGTCCGTATTCGACAGATTCGTCAGGCACTTGCGGATCTCGGCCGGCGGCATGGGGCCGATCTTCTTGAGGAACTTGATGAGGCTGAGGAAGGTCTCGACCACGCACTGCGGCGCTGAGTCGTCCGTCCACTCGCCGGCGTCGCTGCGATTGAGCGTGATCTTCTTAAAGTAGAGCCCCTGGAGGATCCGCACGCCGTGGTCGTCGCAGCTGGCCAGCACCTTCATGGAGCTGGCCTCGATGATGCGTTGCTGCTGCAGCTGCTTGAGGAGGATCAAGAAGTGCTCGGCCCTCGTCTCCAGGAAGATGACGACCGTCGCGTCGTGCAGCAGCACGAGCCCCGTGGCCTCGCACTGGACCCGGCTCAGCAGCTTGGCGAAGTACTCCTGCGTCTTGCGCGCGTTGTCCGCGGACGGGTCGGCCAGCTTGCCGAGCACGGCCGACCTCGATAGCCGCAGGTCAAACTTGGTGGACGCGTCGGTCGTAGCGGCCAGCGAGCTGCTGCTGCTGCCGTGGTGCGACTGGTTGTCCTCGGCCGTGGACTCGCCGCTGTTGGCGGCGTCCTGCTGCGCCTCCTGTAGGCGGCGAGGCTGTGGCGGGTTCACGAACGTCAGCACCTCCGAGAGCGACGGACCCAGCAGCTCCAGCGCGTCGAACGACGGCTGCGACACTGCGGCGGCTACGACCTCCTCTGGGGTGTCTGGCCCGGGCGAGCTCGGCCGGTCGGCACCGTCCCTGGGCATCACCGACAGCCGCATCCTTGACCCGCTGGTGCCCAGCGACCGCGTCGACGCCGAGTGCCCCGGAAGCGCATTGCGCGTGGATCCCTGCCGAGTTGCTCGCGCAGCCTTCTCCATGACTGCTGGACGGTCTCAATCTGGCCGCGTCGGTTCACAGAAGTCTCTCGATATCTTTGTATCGGGGCCGGAGTCGTGACAGGAGCATGGAGCGCAGTAGTAGTAGGATGTAAGAAGGCTTCGTTGAAACACGCTGGCCGCAGCCATAGTAGCGCTGCGCCACGTACTTGCCCCCCCCCTGCGCTTCAACTCGTTAAACACAAGTCACATATTACGTCAACGTGGTTTCGACCAATCAGAGGACGTGAGCCACTCCTCGGATCCCAGCGCCGATGCCACAACGGAAAGAGGCGCCTTCAAGCTCAAGCCCAAGCTCCCGACTACCGGCAATGGCGGCGCTGTCCAAGGCGCAGGCGGCGTCGGGCGCGGCCTCCATCGCGTCGCTCGTGGCGCTGGCCGTGGCCATCCGCGCGCACGGCCAGCAGAAGGCCAACGCGGCCGGGCGCCTGGACTCGGAGTTCATGACCAAGAAGCAGGGCGGCCGCCACAAGGTGGCGGTGAACCGCGAGTTCGCGCGCCGCTTCCTGCGGCTGTTCAGGGTGATCGTGCCCGGGCCGTGCACGGCCGAGGTGGGCTTCGCCGCGCTCGTGGCCGCCATGCTCGTGGCCCGCACGTCGTTCGACATCGTGGTGCTGCACCTGTTCACGGCCATCGAGCGCGCCATCATCTCGCGCTCGCAGGCGGACTTCGCGCGCCACCTGCGGCGCTTCGTGGCCATCATGCTGCCCATGTCGTGCGTCAACTCGCTGCTCAAGTACGGCCACACGGAGCTGAGCCTGCGCTTCCGCACGCGGCTCACCAAGCACCTCTACGCGCAGTACGTCAAGGGCTTCGTCTACTACAAGGTGTCCAACCTGGACAACCGCATCTCGAACGCCGACCAGCTGCTCACGGTGGACGTGGAGCGCTTCAGCAACTCGGTGGCCGACCTCTACTCCAACATGTCCAAGCCCCTGCTGGACATCGCCATCTACGCCGTCAAGCTGTCCAGCACGATTGGGGTCGAGGGCCCCGTGATCATGCTCAGCTACCTCGTGGCCTCGGGCTTCTTCCTCACGTGGCTCCGACAGCCCACGAGCCGCTTCACCATCGCCGAGCAGCAGATGGAGGGCAACTTCCGCTTCATGAACTCGAGGCTCATCACGCACAGCGAGGAGATCGCCTTCTACAACGGCAACGTGCGCGAGAAGCGCATCCTGGACCAGTCCTTCAGCCGCCTCATCGACCTTGTGCGCAGCTCGCAGCAGTTCCGCTTCTCCATGAGCGTCATCGACAACATCGTGGCCAAGTACCTGGCCACGGTCGTGGGCTACGCCGTGCTGTCCAAGCCCTTCCTGGACATGAACAACAAGCGGCTCGAGCACACCACGTACGCTGAACGCATGGAGGACTACTTCCGCTCGGGCAAGATGCTGCTCAAGATGTCGGAGGCCATGGGCCGCCTCGTGCTGTCCGGCCGCGAGCTCACGCGTCTCGCAGGCTTCACGGCCCGCGTGACGGAGATGATCGACGTGCTGACCGACCTGGACCAGGGCAAGTACCAGCGCACGATGCTCAAGGCCGAGGACGACGACCTGTCGGACGAACCCAAGGCGCAGTCCACGTCGGCGGAGTCGCTGGGCCTGTACCCGAACAAGGGCGAGCTCCAGTACCGCGACCACGTGATCCACTTCGAGGATGTCCCGCTCGTGACCCCCAATGGCGACGTGCTGGTGCCGTCGCTCAACATCAAGGTCAAGTCGGGCATGAACGTCGTTGTGGCAGGCCCCAACGGATGCGGCAAGAGCTCGCTGTTCCGAATCCTGGGCGAGCTCTGGCCCATGTTCGGCGGCAAGCTGACCAAGCCGGAGCGCAACGGCCTGTTCTACATTCCGCAGCGACCGTACCTGACGCTGGGCTCGCTTCGTGACCAGATTATCTACCCTCACTCGCTCAAGGAGATGCAGGCGTCGGGCCGGACGGATGAAGACTTGATGCACTTCCTGGAGAAGGTTCAGCTCGGCTACCTCGTGGACCGCGAAGGCGGGTGGGACGTCATTCACGACTGGGCCGATGTGCTGTCGGGCGGTGAGAAGCAGCGCGTGGCCATGGCCCGGTTGTTCTACCACAAGCCGCAGTTCGCCATCCTGGACGAGTGCACGTCTGCTGTCAGCGTCGACGTGGAGGGCGCCATGTACAGCTACTGCCGCGAGCAGAACATCACGCTCTTCACCGTGTCGCACCGCAAGTCGCTGTGGACGTACCACGAATACGTGCTTCGGGTGCGTGTTGTGTGCCAATATCTTGTGTATGGTGTCCCTGCTAACGTGTTGTTACTTGGTGATGTGGTTCTAGTTCGACGGCCGTGGCCACTACGAGTTCAAGAAAATAGACGAGGCCGACGAAGCTTTCGGCTCTTAAAGCGCAACAGTCAACTGAACTATACGGCTGCAGATCGTCCAGCCTGTGTATTTGTCCCCACTTTCCCAGTTAAAACCCCGCAAACATGCCAATGCAACTTCCGCTCGTGTGTTGCAGTGTTGTCGGTGTCTCTATTTGTGTGGTTATGGATTCAAAAGCGCGAGCTTGCAGTCGCAAATTCTATCTCTATCTATCTAGCTAATGACATGCTCTTGTCGTATCCCAGCAGGAACAACGCGCGGGCGAGTTCGTGTTCACGGGGTCTCTGTCTTTCCTCTCCAAGCCCCTCACGCCAGGTCTCCATCTCGGCCAGCGTGGCGTCCATCCCACCAGCATCTTGCGACTTGAAGAGCCGCGCGAAGAAGACTTTGGCCTGCTTCCTCACTGCAGCGTCACGCACGGGGTCCAGCAAGTCGCAGAGCCAGCTCCAGTTGGCGTCGTTGAGCACGGTATCCGCTACGCCCAAGTACTCCTGCTCCCCCTGCTGGTCGTCGTTGGACCCGCACGAGCTCGGAGGCGACGGAATTCGCTCGGATTCTGCGTTGCTGATGGCGGAGTTTAGTGCTTCGGCAGTGAGGGACGGCGCCATGCTTCTGGTACTTGCTGGGGGGGATGCTGCAGTGAGCAAGTCGGGGAGTGACGTGGGCTGGGCTAAGCTTAGCTTGCATGCAGGCTAAGGTCCGTCCGTTACTCGTTGTGCCTCTTCGCAGGGCTCTGACGTGGTTATCAGGAGGAGTAACGCTTATGTAAGTGAAGTAGCACTAGTTCCGGATACTTGAAGTTTGTGTAGCCATCCTCTCACCCTGATCCTGAATGGAGCCTGAAGATGATACTGTTGCCGTAGTGTTCCAGCGTGAGGAACTTGGACTGGAGCAGAACTCGCTGCGACCACAGCACGAAGGCGAGTTGGTGGATGCCCGACACTCCGAGCCGTCGCGAGACGAGGCCCAGGAAGGTCAATTCCATGCTGCCGAGCAGGACCAAGTACCGTATCATACTCCCCACGGCGGTGGACGTGTTCATGGTGTTATCGTGGCGAAGTATTTGCGGTTGGGCAGCCTGGAGACGATAAGAAGATAGATCCCTATGCCAGCAATATACACATTCCGTCAGCAGCATCAAAACCAAACGTCCTGAGCGAACCTCAACGTACGAACCGTAGAGGATAATCGTGTAGATGGCAATGCACGATCGCAATAAGATGACTTCGCTCTGATGCAAGCTTGACACTACATTGTGGAGAAAGGTTCCCCTCTGCTGCCCAAGCTGCGCCTAGCGGTATACACTCACAAGCTGTAGAGCTGGGCAATACGCTCTGCCTGTCTTGCTTCACCTTAGCACTGAGCGGACTCTCATGAAACGGAAGCACTTGCGTTAAAGCCGTAGGCTTTGAAAGAGATTGCGCTCGGATCCTGCGGTCTATATGTTGCGATTTGGGGTACGAGTCGCACTCTTGGGGTGACGTGTTATCAAACGGAGCAGTGCTGCTTGTACCCAGGAGTTGGTGATATTTTGCTACAAACGCAGATCCTTGATAACCCGGATACTTGGAAAATATTCGAGAGGGTGACTTCCGGTGGAGGATTTCCGCTACTTGCTTATCTTGAGCCAGCCGCACGCCAGCCGAGACAATATCCGCCTCGACAACAATCGCAAGATCTGCGAGTTGCTTCCTTGACCCGTCGAGAGCGTCCGCGTACTTCATAATATCGCGACAATTGAGCAGCATTGGACAAATATTCACCAGAACTATCATTACCAGCGTCTCGAGGGACTTTGCGTTCTGCAGACATGGCCGTGAAGAGAACATGGTAGAGATGTCCAATGGCGCAAATGGTCGCGCCCACCAGGTCCAGCTCGTCTCTCATGGCCCGCCAAGTTATCTGGCGCAAAAGGTGTTTGATCACGGGGAGGAGAAGCGAGAGCCACAGTTGCTGGTGCGGCTCTAAGGACATGAACAGGGCCGTGAAAATGGGGTACACGAAGATCGGGATGGCGTCCATTGATGCCCAGTGGTCGATTTTCTTAGCACGGTCGTTAGTCTCCGGAGTCTGCAGAAGTAAATAGTTCACTGCACTACCAATGATCGCCATCGGGACTGCCGGCGTGAATTGGCAGAATGGCACAGGGAAAACACCAGCGTAGACCGAGATGACTGAGTGCAACCGACCCCAGCACACGCGAGAGTCAAGCTGTATCCAAGGACGAATCTCCACGAGCGATTCGGTAAGTCTGGGATGCACTCGAACTTGGCCAGAGTGGGCATGGCCGCCACGATCACGTCGGCCAGGAAAAGCCGAACGTGGAAGTTGAGCGATCCTCGGAAACCGGTGGCGGGGTCAGCGAGCGGAATGCACTCGAGCAGCAGATTCACCGTAAGACTTGGTAATGGGCTTAGGAACAGGGGTTGGAAAAAATAATATCAATACAATAGTTACGGCATTTTTAGTACGGAATAATTTATTATTGCTTCAGGGTGCCCCCGTTCGGAGTTATGTAGCGTAACAGGTTTGGAGTTACTGTGGCGCTCATTGGCTACAAAAGGCTATACAAAGATATCGCACACATTCGTAAAGGTCCGCATTTATTAAAATGAATTCTCGGGCTGTAGAATACCTATGTCGATAAGAATTGATGTACGAGCCACAATTAATGAGCACCTTAAGATGCACAAGAGTTTGGCACAGATTTTGAAGTTGCTCGAAGTGAGCTACGACCAGCCCGCATAATATTAGACGGCGTGGGAGACTAGAGATTATCTTTAAAACACGACCAACTTTCCGGGCATTCAGCGTTGTTAACACTGTTCTAAAGTAGCGAATTACCGCTGCTAAGCAACAATTGGATACTCAACAGACCAAGCGTATTCAAACAGTGCGTCTAGTTTTTTTTCAGATTTATAGAACATTTCAAAATTGGCGGAGCTTCACTGTTGTTAGAGATCTCATTATTAAATCCATTTGCTTCTTGTGGTCATCAAGTTAACAGTAAATCATGTTGACCATTCTTTTTTTTCCTCACGAGCAGCATTGCAGAGAACTTGGTGACTCCCGTCAAATAAATTTTTCGTGTAAATTGAAGCTGGAAATTCTTGTTGCACGTGCCAAGCGCCAGGGGAGGCAGCATCATAAACAGCTATTGCTAGTTTTGATCCTCAGCCCACGCAAAAGGACGACAGTTGCCCTCATGCCGCTTTCATGAAACCAACGCGGGCCATCCAACAACAAAAAAACTAGCCAGTTCATTTCGTCGTCACTGGCAAAATATCTACTGGCACACGCCTTAACTGACTGTGAGTATTATGCGAGCTCTTGTGACTCAGCATTGAATTCCGTACCCCTACACAGCAGAACGTACTATAAAACAATATTTACGAACAAATTTCTTACCAACAAATGAGAATTCATAACGTCCTCCTACCAATTTATAACTTCCTCCTTCCTTAATGCTACTCGAGCCACCTCAAAGCAATACATGTGCTCATATCCTAATTTTTGATTCACGGGTAAAAATTAAACTAAAATGCCGCAGACAGTTAGAAAGTATGATGACGGTTCTGGAAGATGAGTGCGAGAGCAATCGAGACAATCGAGCTCAACGTAGCTCTGAACAGCAATAAGTTATGCTACCTGCCAGCGTCAAGAGTGTCTGCACGAGTTCCCCGCTTTATCACGCCTGCACCGTTTTGTCGCGGCCCACCCCCGGGTGTTTGCTATACGCAGGCGCGCTCTCTTAACAAACGCCGAGGGAGCTGTTCAAGCACCACCCAGCGCTTCGATTATCTCAATCTTGGACGTCACCATTCATTACGTCTCGCTTAGCTCCGTAGTCAGAACGGTTTTTGATTATCGAGAAGTCACTAACCTGTAACAAGGATAATTTCAACTAGGGGTTCTCACGGTTGGTAGGTTTGCAGGTTGCAGGTTTGGTCAATTATCCAATCGTGGCTGACCTGCAACCTTCTAACCGTGAGGACATGAAACCTGCACTCCCAATGCTTACGCTGAATTTTATCCAATAATAGACTAGCTGATGCTGGCTGGTTGGTGGTATTCCAGAAGTCGACATGATCAAGGAAGCAGCTACAGACCTGCTTCTGCATGCCCGTATCCTGCATGCCGCTTTGGAAGACTCAAGCGACGAAGATGACAGCGGTGATGAGTTAGATGACATTAATGTAGCTATGCAGGTACTAGCTACGCGCTACTTGTTTCGCAGCACCGTCCTGAAGTCTGCTGCGTGGTACCCAGCGCGGGTTTTCCTCATGGGCTCCGTCCGCGCTCGTCGCGATCTAAGAATTAGCGTCGACGGTTTCTGCCTCCTGCTTGCTTCCGTAGCTCC
>JAIKVJ010006871.1:0-10926 GCA_024679225.1 Phytophthora pisi
CCCTCGAAGGGTGCAAAATGCCTCCTTTGTCCGCGAAAGGGTTAAACTGAGCACTCCCTACTATTAATACATGTAAAGTGGCGCCGTACCTTATGCCTATTTTTTATCATTTAATTTAAAAAAATGCTCGACACCAACGCTGCACAAGCCTAGGGAGATAAGCAGTATCAATATGTACTCGAGTATTGCACTCTTTCAACAGCAAATCAGCATTTACGAGTCGGGCCACGACATCCCATCATGCGTATTGCGACCTTCTGCCACTTTTACAAGGTTCTGTGCTTAGTAATCACTGCTTACTAAGCACTGCTTAGTGGGCGCTGCCCACTCCCGGCGGGAGTCCCGCCGTCCGCTACAGAGCACGCCAGGATCTACCTAGATTCCGACGAGCCGCCAGCCTATCAGGCGAGTTGCCTGTAAATCAGCTTAAGGGGTGTCATCCATTTCCGGTACACATGTATTAATACCGGGCCGCTGTATACAAAACAGCTAGGGCAACTTTACCATGGATAATAGCACGCTGATTCAGCAAGTCGCTCACAGACATGCAGAATGCGTCATCGCCAAAATGTGGCAGCATTTAATGCTGGGCTTTCATTTTGGTCGCTCGACAAAAGATGATAGTATTTTCCAAATACTGGGCCTCCTGCTGGGCCATTTGCCAAATGTTGGCTAACTACCGTACTTTAGTTGTAGTTTAGCAAGTGACTGGCTTCAGTTACCGAGGTGCCACCTAATTAACCTGTGTTGGGCTGGCCACATGAGCACTACCATGATGCAATTGCACTACCTAGTTCTCGTGAGTAGCCGTGTAGTTGTACATGTAGTGCACAGTGTTCTCATACTCCGGAGCGCAGAATGGGAAAGACGCGTCGTCATTGCTGAGGGCGAACAAGACCTTGCCCGACGTGTACAAGAAGCCGTTTTGCAACAACGTGAATGAAGTGCAGTTGCCTAGACATGCATCTGCCTAGACATCGTTCAGCGGTGTGTTGCTCACTACAGTGCTTAGGCGTACGCGAGCTATCGACATTGTATACACGCGTGACAAGGCACAGGGGGTATCGTTACGTTTAGTAAAAATCGGTGGTCTCGTGGTTTTCCATTTGTGTGAGGAGTGAAGACCGATAGGCTATCGGCGATATCAATGTTTTTTTCGTAATCTATGTTTGGCTGCCGCACTGCCAATACCGATACCAGTCTGTAGCGCGGTTCACATGTCAGATCAGGAAGCCGGAAAACTGGCCCCGTGTGGTGGATTCTCGGCTATCAAGCCAGCTTTCATGTTGCCGATTTGCAGTGCACTTCAAGATGATGGCAAAGCTGGAGCTCACCATCACTTGGGTTGCAATTACGGCACGCAGTAGGTAGTGCTAGGACTCCCAGTAGGAGTACCAGCACGGAACTCCGACGAAGAACTGGCTAGAACATTGGAATCACTCTCCACTTGCTCTCGACCCCAGAAGTGGTCGTGCAATACACTTGGCTACTCTCCTGCAGACTTGCCGTCTGCCCAGTCAAGTGTTCGTTTCCTTCAACTACTTCTGGAACTCACTATAAAGAATTCTTTAGTGGTACTCTCACCGACACCGTGTCGTGAGACTCGCTGAAGGAGCGTAATGACAAACCGACGCACTCAAGATGACTCGGAGGAGAAGGCCTCGGAGTACTCGGTTCCAATCTTCGCGCCTGTGGTCCCGCCGTGATCACGTCGATCTCGCATGAAGAGTCGGTGAAGTGGCGTGGGCTGCGGCGCGATTATGAAGCCAAGATGCGTGCCCGTGTTCGCATTTCTGGCGAAAACTACGACCTCGTTACTCAACCCGTCAAGGAGTCGTTCTCTGACAAGTTGCTGAAGGCTTTCTGCACGTTTCGCCTTGGCATCAAGGTCGAAGATGCCACCGATGAGATTTTGCCCGATGAACTGAACCAGCTTCTCGGCAATGTAAAGAACGACGACATCCCGGACATTATAGCGCTGTTCAAGGGCCAGCTCCGCATGAACATGCAGGAGTCCGACGTGAACGCTCGAACCCTGTCGTACTTTGAGAGGTTCGATGAAATCGTCGAAGAGAATGGCCTTGAGGGATGTTTCGCTGGACCCGACGGAGAAAAGGAGAAATGTAAGCGGATCATGGCATCTCTGGCACAAAAACCAAGTATAATATTGATCACTAAAGGGTTAAATCCGAGGTGAAGCTGCTTGACTTTTGGAAAGAGATGGGCGCGGCAACGGACGTGAAGAAGCTCTATGACATTGTCTACGATAAGGCAAGAGAACACGAGCGCCATTTCCAGCGGAACAAGCGTTTAACCCTTTCGCGGTAAAAGGATACAGAAAGCGCCCTTTAGATGATTCTCCAAAACACGGTAGAGTGTACCCCCTCTTAAAGGGCGCATCATGGGCCCTTTTGCACAAGTTCAAGCTAGTAATCAACCTTCTTTTAAAACAAATCATAATCGGCACGCAGAGTAATCATCATGTGAAACAGTTGGCGGGGCCCCGCCCCCCCCCCATCCAAATTCATCGGTATCGGCAATTATTTATGTAATTTTCGAGAGTGAGGGGGCATGTTTATCGCGTCATTTCCCTTTTTGATTTATAAAGTGGATGGAATGCGCAAGCGTTCAGTAGGCGACCAACAGAGAACGACGACGTTGTAGGAGCTTCACGGGTGAACAGTTGAATAAATCTATGTTCTATCATAGGCGAGGCAGAGCGGCATGCATACCCTGGCACGAGTACAAGCTGGGTAACAAGAACATGAGTCTGTCTGAAATGATCTACTTCGAAATACATGGTCACTCGCCATCATAACCAAGAAGAAGTTGCTAGAAAAGACTACATCGCACATTGTGTAATTCGAAGGTCATAATACCTATCTGATACCGATATGTGATGAGAGACCCGGGGTCCCGCCATCCGTTTCATGTAATCATTGTCAATACAAATTCTAAGTCATACGCATACATTCTATGTATCCTGCAAATCACCGTAGATGGCATGTCCCATGAGACACACCGAAAAGACTCCGTAACTTTGTAAAAGGACGCCTAGAGCGCCCTTTTAGAAGGAAATATCAATGAGTTGTATACTATAATGTATTGAGGATACTCGCGAAAGGGTTAACCCTTTAGCTACCGGACCACCGACGGGTCCATAGGGACCCGTAAGAGAGGCAGCCATAAGACGAGCCATTCTCGTATCGGACAGGGGTCCATTGGGACCCCTACCATGTGCTAGCCAGGCCAACGGATTCGGTTCGTAACAAGCTGATATCAACGGTATAAATGCCATTCAGGTTTTTGGCGACCGGCGAGGACATCGGAACAATGGAAGCAGGAGTTGGCGGAGATTGGGACGCGCTCGAGCTTCAACAGGACTACAGCATCGAGGACATTGCACTCGAAGCGCTCGTCGACGACTGAGACCGCCTAGTGCACGCAGATCCCACCCTCAACGACGCTGACGACGAGCAACACAGCGCTGATGACGAGTATCCCGACGCCAGTGACAGCAGTCTACAAGGCGGTGCAGTTTGCGGCGCAGTGGCCATGCATCGAGGAGGCGCTGTGGACGTGTATCTCGGGGATGCTGGTGGCGTGCGTCTCAACAGTACTACTGACGTGCAGCACACCACCATGCAACGTGGCGCGGCCGACGCGCAAGCGCAGCTCGGTCCATCACAGTCCCGCGATGTTGCAGGAGAGCACGGTGTGCAGCCGGCTCCGCCTACCGCAAGCCGAATGGGTGGATCAAGCCGTATGCAGTCGCTGCTGCACGTCGTAGCGGGTGACCCGATCGTCAGCGCGGCTGCGCTGCCCACGCACATCGACAACCAGCTCCATACAGCGGCCAGCGCATCTCACATCCCCATACCCAACATCTACGCGCCGAGCGCGCTTGGCAAAACGTACATGGAGTCGCTCAACATGCAGAGTGGGCTTCATATTGCAGCTGAGGCCACGGTAACAAAGGCCTATCGCGACAACGCTGAGCTCAGCTTATTCACGCTGTTTGGTACGTCGGCGTTCCGCCGCAGTCTGCAGACATGGACCTC
This sequence comes from Phytophthora pisi, assembly GCA_024679225.1. Taxonomy (NCBI): domain Eukaryota; phylum Oomycota; class Peronosporomycetes; order Peronosporales; family Peronosporaceae; genus Phytophthora; species Phytophthora pisi. The sequence goes on from JAIKVJ010006871.1 coordinate 4,062, forward strand.
CGATGTTCTAGCGTCCCGAGGACAAAAGCAACTGTCTGAAAGTGAATTCAACGCATACTGTGGGCTTGAGATTGCCATGAGCCTTTGTCCGATGAATGATATTGCTGAGTATTTGCCTCTTTCTCGCCAGCTTGCCCTGCAGACGCTTTCCTGCCTCCTCGATCTCGCCACCATAGCGCAGCCAGTCGCACTCCGGTGCGCCGCACCAGCCGCACATACTCACGACGCTCTCGACGCTCTCAACGCGCTCGACGCTCTCGACGCTCTCGAAGCTCTCGACGTCCTCCATGTTAAGAACACGAAGGGAAATCAAATTTGAGGGGGATGTTGATTTCAAAGGAAACGGGCCATTCTCGTGATCCCTCTGATTGGTTTAAAAATTCAAATGCAACGATTTGATAGGCTCTGGAAGAGGTCCAAGTGGACGCCTCAGGAATGGTCTGGTAGCTAAAGGGTTAAAACGCGAGGCTACGACGCGCAGCGACGAAAAGCCGAAATCGTCGACCACTCGATCAAGTTTTAGAGCGCCACCCATCGGCGATCGCCCCTTCAGTGACACTCGACGCGTTGGACCGCCGGCTCCCTCGGCGAAGACCCAGCCGCCGCTGCAGAAGTCCGAGAGGACAGCGCAGAAGCCGGCTCGGAAGCCCCCATCACCGTGTCCGAAATGCCAAGCAATACACTGGCTGAATGATTGTACTGTGGCTACCGAAGCCGAGAAGGTGGAGCTGCGTTTGAAGCTTCGAGAGGACAAGAAGAAGCGCAAAGTGCGATTGAAACGGCTTGGTGAGCTGCTACCACCTGCGTCCCGCACGGTCACCATTAACGGTGTACTCGAATTACCTTGCTGTCCTGACGCGGGGTCTACATACACGGTCATGAGCCGGTCGCAGTGGGACCAGTTAATCGACGTCGACTCTACCGTGGAAAAAGTGACGCTGGACCCGCCAATCGAGATCTTGACTTATGGTGCCCATCCTGTCATTGCCGGCACCAAGGCCATGCTACCCGTTTTGATCCACACTGCGGCTGGGCCTGTCGAACCAATGGAAGCGGTCCCATGCCTCATTGTGGACTCGGACGACGAGGAGTTCATTATTGGCCGTGATTTGATTGGGGAGCTCGGAATTGACGTGGACAGGCAGCTAGAGCAACTTGCCAGCGTGGTTTTGACGATAATGGAGGCGATCCTTTCGAGCTGGAAGCGGACGAGCCGCCGATGGCGACGGACCAACCTACGACCGACGCTCAATTGTATTTCGCCATCGAGCGTCTGATTGAACAGGCGGTGGAGTGCGGATTTCCGGTGGATAGAGTGGATGACCTGCGTCACATCGTGTTTCTCTACGATGTTAGGCGTCTCGAGCTGCGTGATGTCCCGCCTGCAAATGCGCCCCCGTTGGAGTTGCGTTTGAAGAACGGAGCTCAGCCGACCAAATGTAAGCCACGCAAATATCCGCCCCTTATCCGAGAGTTTTTACGAGATTTTAACGCTCAGCTTGTGGAATTAGGATTCGTCTACGAGAACCCCACAAGTCGGTGGTCAAGTCCTGCGCTACCCGTTCAAAATTCTGGTGATCTTCCGGCAGCAAACGGCAGACTACCGCGTCTTCAATTCATTGACCGAAATTATGGCTGTAGTGATGCCGATCTTAGCAGTTGTAATGGAGAATGCACGTGGCAAACAACATTTCGGGCTCTTTGATTTCTTGAAAGGCTTCTGGCAGCTCCCGCTCGCCGAGTTCTGCCGGGAGTGGCTATCGTATATGACCGATGAGAAGATATTCACTCCGACACGCGTGCCGTAGCGACGCGGCGATACACTTCCAGCAAACCATGGAGGAGTGTTTCGCATCGCTCCTCTACAAGCACTTGCTCGTGTGGATCGACGACATTCTTCTTTTTGCTGACGACATCGACACTTACTTGGAGAAGTTACGTGGATTTTTCTCGCTGCTAGATGAATTTGGCTTAAAACTGAGCACTAAGAAGTGTAAGCTCTATCAGCAGGAGGTGATGTGGTGTGGAAAGATTCTGGACGCCAATGGGATCCGTCACGACCCGTCCAGGATCGACACGCTTCGTGCAATCCCGGTCCCTAGTACTGCTGCGGAGCAGCAGCAGTTCGTTTGTGCTGTGAACTGGATGCGCGAAAGCCTTGTTGACTTCGCTCGGCAAATATCACCCTTGCAGAAGAAGCTCGACAGTGTGCTGACCAACACTCGCCGGACCAAGCGCGCTGCTGCTGGAGTCAGGATTACACTAGGTGCGGAGGAAGTCGCTGCCTTCGAGAACGTGAAAGAAATGCTGGCCTCCTCGGCAACTCTGGATTTTCCGGATGACTCCGCCACAACGTGTTTTTTCTGTGACGCAAGTGACTATGGTTGGGCGTTGACCGTCACGCAGGTTGCCAATTATGAGATGAAAGTCCCTATCACCAGCCAACAACGCCACATTGTTCAGTGCCTGAGTGGTACTTTCACTAGCAGTCAGCTCAATTGGACTGTGCTGGAGAAGGAGGCGTTCCCGATCGCTGCAGCCTGTGACAAGCTGGACCATCTACTGCTTCGACCTCAAGGTTTCAGACTTTACTGTGACCACCATAACCTTATTCACATCTTCGCCCCTGATAAGAATGTCAAGAATCATGTGCGTGGTAAGTTACTGCGGTGGTCCCTGAAGCTCCTGAATTATCGCTATATTATCGAGCATGTTCCTGGGCCGAAGATCGTTTGGGCCGATATGATCAGCCGGTGGGCTGGCTGTCATGTTCCCGCCTCGATCAAGCGAATTCGAGGCGCCATTCGTGATGTTGCACCCGCCACGGAGTCACTGCCGGAGCCGACAGCCACAGTGTCGCTCCGCCCGCTTGATGATGACAATTTCGTGTGGCCAACGTTTTCTGAACTCGCCTCGATACAACAAGAATACGAGCGTCCTGAACGAGCTACACTACGTGAGGATGGTTTAATTACACTGGACGATCGAGTTTGGATCCCCGCCCAAGCTGACAATCTCCTTCAACGGTTGTTTATCGTCTCTCACTGTGGGTCGCAAGGCCACCGTGATCATGCAACAATGGTGGAGCAACTCAGGCGTGTTTTTGCGATCAAGAGCCTCTCCGCTCTTGCAGCCCGCTTTGTCGGTTGTGTATGCACGTGAAAGGAGGAAAGATCATCCCACGGCCATGGGGAGAAATTAGCGACTGCACGACACGCAATGGAGTCTTGCATTTTGATTTTCTTTCGATGGGCGACAGTTTTGGTGATTCCCAGTACATTTTGGTTCTCAAGGACCACGCTACCCACTTTTGTGAGCTGGTAGTCGCTGATACTGCCGATAGCACGGTGACTGTGGAAGTGCTATTGGCCTGGCACTCTCGGTTTGGGCTACCTCCGGCTTGGGTCAGCGATCAAGGCGCTCACTTCAAGAACGAAGTGATGTAGGAGCTGTCACGACGGATGCGCGTTTTTTTTTTCGTTATTCAGCATCTCGTCACTGGCCATGAACTTGATGTACACGCATCCCGTTTAAAATTCTACGCGGACGACAGTTTGGACGTGACCGAGGAGCTGTTGGAACATATTTCAGCTCAAGGAATCATTCTTGCAGTCGAAAAACTTAAGGAGCACCGTTGGAACGAGGACATCGCTGGCTATGAACTTCTCGTCCAATGGAATGGATTAGAGTCAATTGAGGATTCGTACGAGCCATTATCTAGTCTTGGTAAAGATGTCCCGGTATTGGTTGCCGCATACATGGAGGCCGCTGACCAGGATCTACAAAAGCACTGGTGCAACCTCCGATCTACGAGTGGGACGGCTACGGCACCATCGAAACCTACAGCTCCAAGAAAACGCAAAGGCTCTCAACGACGTCCGAAGTCTCGTGCATCTGCCCCGCAGCAGCGAGTAGACGTCCAGGCCGCTCCTGCGACTACTCCACCAGCTACCGTGGTGACAACGACCGCGTCGGGCCGAAATGCTGCTGCGCCGCCGACAAACGCACGTCGACTTGGCCGCAAACCGCGCCGACGCCGCACTGTCACTCCCGAGGCCGCTCCTCGTGTCGCGCCCCCACCGTCCGAGCAAACGTTACCTTCGCGGCACCTTGACGCACCCCGAGAAGGTGCCAAGGCTCGCGCTGCGGAGGAACCTGTCAGCCGCCGGACCCGTTCCCGCACCGCTGCGGGCGAGCTGCCTCAACCGGTTTCCCGTAAACGCCGCCGTACGCCCGACCACAGCATGTAATGGTCAAGCAGTTCTCGCCGTGAGAATGTATTGACTGCTATACTATTGCGTGGAGAACTGGCGTCGCGGCAACGCTGGAAGCAAGCTTTCGGGGGCAATGTGGTGGTTTCTCGGCTATCAAGCCAGCTCCCATGTTGCCAATTTGCAGTGCACTTCAAGATGATGGCAAAGCTGGAGCTCACCATCACTTGGGTTGCGATTACGGCACGCAGTAGGCAGTGCTAGGACTCCCAGTAGGAGTACCAGCACGGAACTCCGACGAAGAACTAGCTAGAACATTGGAATCACTCTCCATTTTGCTCTCGACCCCCAGAAGTGGTCGCGCAATACACTTGGCTACTCTCCTGCAGACTTGCCGTCTGCCCAGTCAAGTGTTCGTTTCCTTCAACTACTTCCGGAACTCACTATACCCCGGTAACTGAAGTTTACTGCCTATGCTCTCCATCCCTCAAATCCGAGACAAGCTCGAGCTCGAGATGGATGGAAAACATATCGAAAGTTCCGTAGTCGTTGAGTGCTCACTCGTGTGCGAGCTGCACTTACTGCTGAAGCTCCCTACCAGTCCGCACGTCGTTGGTCAGTGTACCAGGTTGTCGCCGCGCGCGGTGAGACCGTCGGCAAAGCCAATTCAACTATTATTTGACAAGTAAGGAAGTACATCGCGCACTTGCAGCGGAACACACGCATCAAACGATCCCTCACTTCTCCAAACCCCTCGCACACAAGCACCTACAGTACATGTACTAAGTTGCTGAAGGGGTGGATAAAGATTAACCGTGTTGTTGGATATCTGGCGTTCCCAGTATACAGAATGACACACTAGCTATCATGCAGAAATGTAAATACTGACGTCGTAGACTATAAGAGTGGAGCCCGTAGGCACCCCGAGGCGTTGGTATAGAGGGCAGAATGCCGAAGAATGAATAACCGTGGATGTGTTGCAATGAATCGGGCCAAGCTGGATGTAACAGGAAACTGCCAGAGGCATCGGCGAAGCCTTGTTCGTGTGGACTAAGTTGCTGAAGTAAATTGCTGAAGTGAAAGAAAAAACGTTTGTGTGCCCAGAAGATGGTATTCGACAGACCAAAGGTTCACGAGCACGTACAACTCCTGATAGGCTCGAAGTTATTTAAGCAGATGCTGCGGCTGCGAAGCAGGCGCAGGAGATGCGCTGTAATGGGTAACGCAGATTTACGTATCACAAATGCTGTATTTTAGTAGTCAATTTTGGAGCTTCTTCGTTCAACGACCGACTTTGCTTCTCGTAATTTTCGCAGCGCGGCCGCGGTGGAGATTCCTTGCGTATCTCACACAAACTTTTATAGCTATCCCAGCCTACGCGTAGCTCTCGTACTGGGATAGCAGTGGCTGATACGCCATGCTGCTAGGCAGCCCAAATCGGGTTAATTCGGACCTCGGTAACTGAGGCATGTAACCTGAGGCCGGTAAACTGAAGCCGCGTCAATATTTGTCTTTCGGCATGGTAGTGACCCGCCGCCCGCTTTTATCTACTCGTTGGACCACATCTATCGTTGAGCAGGACTTCAACTACAGAGGTGCCGCGTATTCGACATGGGTACATAAATCGGCTATTGCAAGGAATTATATATTATAGGCAATTGGTACTTAAAATACCTTCAAATCCCAAGGGGTATTAATTTATACCGGTGTCGAAAACGCGGTGCACCACTGTATTGTGCCATTTCGCTTTCTACCACAAAACCAAGCAACCGCTCTACGTACTTACCCATCTGTCTGCCTTCAGCTTGCACGCGAGCTACAACATCTGCCGGAGTACCGCTCCACGGCTCCTGAATGTAGTGTCTGCAGGGAAGTCGAAGACACGCTGGGGGAGACGGTGCGGCTCCCGTAAGTTTTAGCCGTAAGTGTATTGGGCGGTGGCGGCTCTGGTGCTGCTGTGCTCGGCGGTCTCGGGCTCAACGGATTGCCAAAGGTAAATAGCAAAGTGAATCGGATACGAAATACTCCTAGCGCTGCGGCTCCTGCTAACCAGTGAAGCCGCAGTCGTAATCTAGCTTGTAAGGTAGTTCGGTTGTCATCAAGATTTTCGTTATAGTCCACTTGATTTCTGGCTGGGCATCAGCTTTTGCGTTATGCCCAGCACTTACCATCTTACTTTGCGTAATGAGTAAGGTGCATGGCCGCAGCCATCACGCCTGCAGTGATTGACTGCGGCCAATGGTGATGCTGCTAGCTGGACAGGCTGGAGATTGCCATCCACTACACTGAACTAACATGGAGAGGCTACGATAGAAGGGTTTTGACCAAATCTGCTGGTGGCGTTTTGTTTTTAGTTTTATAGGAGCAGCTCGTGGCATCTCCCGCGGCTGCTTTGCAGCCGCAGTATCTACCCAATATAATGCAAAAAAGTAGATATAGTATGTTTGAATGAGGTGGCAAAAAAGAGGAACTATAATCAAACGAACCTTGCATGAGAAGTATGTGCAGCTTCATACATCCATGTATATATGGGCCTAATCCGTGCACCGGGTGTCTGTGTTTTATATTCACTAGCCGAGCGCCGCCGCTACGCGGCGGTGAATTCGTTGTTAGGTGGCGCTTCACTCGCTATGCTCGCTCCGCTATTGGAGCAG
>JAIKVJ010006872.1:0-10869 GCA_024679225.1 Phytophthora pisi
CGTCGTCCGTCCATCTCTCACCGTCGCTCGTCCACCGGTCCGTATACAGTCTTACGTATGAGCTTCTAGCTTACATCAGCAACTACTACAACTAACACTACAGGATACGCACTCAGATACCAGCGACGCTCACTTAGCCACTCGGGCGTACGCCCCCACGCGCCTGCCCTACTCGTCGCAACCATCAACGAACTCGGGCCCACATAGCCCTACTGCGTCACCTCCCTGTCCAGCCCTTCGTTTGTCGCCCGCACGTGCTCGTCCAACAGACACATCCGCACACCGTCCACTCACACGGTATCGCACGTAGACTCGTTCTCCCTGCTCCGCTCATTCTGCTCGCCGCTCGCCTAATTCTGGACTGACTTCCATTTGGACCTCTTGCACTGCTGCAGATCCCTCAGCTCCCTCGCGCGGTCCACACTGACGTGCTCAACTTCAAGCCCCGATCTTCATACATTCTAGGCCAGATGTACCAGTTAGACCTGTTACAGTGGTTACCTCAGAGTGTCCGACATAGCTTAGAGTTGAGCTTCGCGTCCTGTTGAGCACGTAGTTGATTTCCGCCGGGAGGTCGTACTTGCCCATGTCTTCCCACGAGAACTCCCAGAACTCGTCGTCGTCGTCCGTATAGGTCAAATGCTCCCTGGACCACGTCGTGCCGCGGTTGTTGCCGAGCCAGACGTCGTAGCCTGCGTCAGCGCGTAGGAAGGCCAAGCTCTGCTTGCGGAAGTTGCACACGAAGGTGAAGCTGCTGTCGAGGAGACCGTGCTGCAGCAGCACGACGGGCTTCTTGGCAGCAACTTTAGCCTTGGATTGGCTCTCAGCGTACGTCTTTGGCAACCGGTACATGGTGAGGATGTAGTCGTCTGCAGTGGTCACTTTGTGCGTCTCGACTGAGTATCCGCGCACCTCGACGATTTCCACGACGTCCCTGCCCACGTCGTGGTCCACGCGCCTTCAGCTGCTTCCGCTTCTCCAGCGACACCAACGCAGCCGATGGCGAACAGGAGCACGAGGCTCCAGAGGTCCCAAGCGAGAAGAGATCCTCGCGAAGACAACATGACCGGCCCTCGTTGACTGTTGAGCTGTCGGAGAAAATTGCGAAGTGGGAGTGAGCGACCGTCACGAACAGCGCGACGTCATGGCTACAGAGGGGCCGAGTGGTTGAACCAGTCGCGTTAATTAATCAGGGCTGCCGATCCGGTAATTTATCTTTACGGCAACCGTATGGATCTGCAGAGACCGCGACTGACACTCAGCCTGCGACTGGCACTGTCAATCCGCCGCGGATTCCGACGGATTCTGCAGCAAAGAAGCCGAGGATGACAAGGCATCTTCTCAGTTTGACGCAATACAAACCTGCCTTTGCGACCGACGGGCTCTTGGTCCTGGCAACAAGTCATGGCATTGACAGTGAGCGCTTCCACTTTCGTAAAGCGCGGGAAAAAAGGCAACTTTCGGTACCTTACCAGATTCAGATGTTCCAGATCAGAATTGAGCTCGCATCAGAAATAGTCCCTCCAGCTTACACAAATATTTTCAGCCAATCACACCCAGATCACCGCTCGCCATACAAACTTCACCAAACCGAGCTCAAGCGGCCATGGCGGAGACCGAGTGGCAGCTCATCAGCCAGGGCGCCGAGGCGGTTCGTGCCCTGCATGCACACCGCAACTACATGTCAATGCCAGCGTCTAGCTGATTATTTTGCTTCAATCAACAGAAAGTGTTCGAGACGGACTTCGCCGGCCGCCCCTGCATCGTCAAGGAGCGCATCAAGAAGAGCTACCGCCTGCCGGTGCTGGACAAGAAGCTGTCGCACCGCCGCCTGGTGCAGGAAGCTCGCTGCATCCTCAAGTGCCGCCGCGCTGGGGTCCTCACGCCCGCCATTTTCCTCGTGGACGAGGACAAGAGCCGCCTCTACCTGGAAAAAGTGCAAGGCGGCAGCCTCAAGGACTATTTGCGACGAGCCTACAAGCTCGGTATGAACGAAGCGCTGCAATGGGCAGGAATTGGGAGTGCTTTGAAGACTTATGGTGGGGTGTCGTTGATTTGGAGCAGACCCCAAGTACGGCCCGATGGCCTTGAAGAAGGCCTACCAGATCGGCGCAGCCATCGCCAAGATGCACGACGCGGACATCGTCCACGGAGACCTGACCACGTCCAACATGATGCTGAGCAGCGACGACGCTACGGATGTGGTAGGTGTCGAGTGGGCAGAATTGTGAGAGGGTGGGTGTCTTTGCTAATATATTATATGTGGCGTGATGCAGACGATGATCGACTTTGGTCTGGCCAACTCGCAGCCGCTGCCGGAGGACAAGGCTGTGGACCTTTACGTCATGGAGCGAGCATTTGCCAGCACCCACGTGAACTCAGAGCTACTGGTATGTGCTTGCTGGCTCGTCGCTTGAGTGAGATGCGTACTGATAATTTGGTGCTATAGGTTGAAGAGGTGCTGCGTGCATACCGAGGGAAATCCCGTCGCTCTGATGCGATCTTCCAGAAGCTCTCGCAAGTCCGTCTCCGTGGCCGGAAGCGTACTATGGTCGGATAAACAGACTGTTCATGTTGCTGTAAGGGAATGCGTCATCTATACAATAGATACGGGCGTTAATCGCTTCAATGCTGCAATCTCGGCTACTTCGACTTTCCCAGCCTTTTGTCGTTCGCAACTTTTACCTCGAGGTTGCAGCCGTCGGGTTCACGACCATTGATGAGGTGTCGGCATGAGGCTTTATCCTCTGACGAAGCCTATAATACTTTTAAAAAAAACAAAGACTGTTCTGCAACAGAAGTGTGTATTTACTACACCTCCCGTAATTGCCGTAAGGTTTGCTACCCCAGCCAGCTTTATTTTCTGGACCACTCACTATTTCTTACAAACTACTTTACCCAGGAGTGGTTGGTTAGTTTTTTTGCTTCTTGGCTGTAATAATCAACAGAACAATGTCAGATACACGTACAGTACGCAGCGAACAAGACAATCAACGGCACATACCTGGCGGGCCGTCTTCCTCCTCCTCGTTGTCCTCCTCTTCATCATCGGCAGCTCCATCATCGTCACCTCCGTTTGCGTCGTCGGCAGTCTCATTGTCCTCGACATCATCATCGCCGTCGCCATTGTCCTCGTCGTCGGCAGTGACCTGCTCCCCATCATCCTCACCCTCCGCGGCGGCGCCAGCATCGTCCTCTTCCTCCTCCTCTTCTTCCTCCTCGTCATCATCCTCATCCTGAGCTGCTGCGTCCACCTTGAAGTCCTCGTCGTTCTCGTCGTCCTCAAAGTTCGTGTAGAGGTACGACAGCCCGACTTCCTCCTCCTCCTCCTCTCCATCATCCCCATCGTCTTCCTCCTCATCGTCGTCATCATCATCGTTCTCCTGCTTCGCTGCGTCGTCCTCCGTCTCCTCCACCGAGTCTTCCTTCTCGTCGTCAGCGCCAGCACTCTCCTCGTCGCTCTTGGCGACGCTGTCCTCTTCCTCCGCGTCATCGGGGGCTCGGTTCGTTTCGTCTGCCGAGTCCTTGGCACTCACAGGCTTCTCCGCATTGTCCTTGGGCTTGGTAGTCGTCACCTATCGAGCAACCAAGATCACGACACTTGAAGTTAGTATCCAATCAGCAACTGTATCATCTCTCTTCCAGCGCCCCCGACCGCAACAACCCCGCATAGTTCGGAAGCAAAAGATGTGGCGACAGACGTACCGCCATGTTGAGTTGGCGATACTGCTGGATGGGGGAGGATCTGGCGAGTAGGTGGGCGAGAACCGTGCCGCGAAAGCTGGGGTCAAAGCTGGTGGAAGCCCTTGAAAGCGTGGGTTTCCGAATCTTGCGCTGTGTGGACTACATCACTTTTTGTGTCGGGGCATGAGCTCAGAAATGCTCAGATGGAGATTTGTGTCCGGTGCACACAGGGCTAGCGGCCCCCTCACTCCATCGAGATCCCATGTCGGGGCGCACGTGCCAGCCCACAGCGCTACTTCACCGAGATCGACAGGATAGCGGCCGTGTCGTTGTGTGCCAAACCAGTCTCCGCGACTCACAAAGTGGATGGCGGAAGATCAGTATGAAAGTCACGGTGCTGGGATCGAGGATTCGTTACAGCGAGAGCTCCTTGCACGCAAGTTTTGGCTCTGCGGTGCCGCTGCGGACAGTGCCGCTACTAGCGGCCCGCTAGGACTTCCTATGGGCATCCTCGAAGCATATACTAGCTGACCCTCGCTGCATCTTGGCCATCACAAGAGTCTTGTGATGGCCGTGCTGCAGCTCGAACTGCGCGCGGTGTACGTACTCGACGACTACTGCAATGGCGGATGGGCGCTGCCGCCGTTGACAGGCCTCGGGTCAATGTCCTATACAGACAGACTCGGTCAAGCGGGACCGGTGCTCGGTCTCCGATAGACGGAGCGTCGAGTCGGAGCGCCGAGTCGGAGCGCCATACATTTTCAGCAGCGGCGACAAAATCCATCGGGCGCAGCGAAATGGACACGCCTGAGATCGATCGCTCGGGCACTCGGCATTGGGCGATGTGCCCAAAATGCCCAGCTGGCGCAAGGATCAATGGGAGCGCCACGCGCTGAGAAAGGCGATGCCTTTCAAAGGCCCTCCCGGGGTAGAGGAGCCCGGCGCATTTCAGTGCTCATTCCCCAATTTGCCAGTAGAACGGCGGATTCCTCCAGCTCCCTGACAGAGGACTTGACACACCGTAGACACTAGACAGACTGACACCTCACAGCATGCAGCTCACACAGGCGTTCGCGGCCATGGCGGCGCTGACGTCGTCCGCCAGCCTGCTGGCCAGCGCGTACACGAACCCGATCGTGATCAAGAACTACAAGATGTTCGACTCGAACACGGGCGACTACTTCGCCGTCAAGGGCGTGGACTACTACCCGCGGCCCAACTCGGGCAAGCTCAACGTCAACAACTACGACTTCTTCACGGACGACAACAGCTCCATCTGGAAGGACGACATCGCGTATCTGGCTGAGGCGGGCGCCAACGCCGTGCGGCTGTACGCCGTGGATCCGTCCAAGTCGCACGACGACTTCATGTGCGAGCTGCGCAAGTACGGCATGTACGCGCTCGTGGACCTGGGCGCCACGTGCGAGAACTGCTCCATCACGGTGGACGAGTACCCGGCGTGCTACCCGGGCGCGCTCAAGACTCGGGGGGAGCAGATCATCACCGAGTTCGCGCAGTATGACAACACGCTGGGCTTCAGCGCCGGTAACGAGATCAACAACCTCGTGGACGACGCCGCCACCAACGCCCCGTGCCAGAAGAAGTTCATCCGAGACATGCGCGCCTTCATCGGCGGCTGCTCGTCCACCATGCGCAGTATCCCCGTGGGCGTCGTGATGGCCGACCCGGACACGACCAACAACAACCGCCAGCTCAACGCGCAGTACTACAACTGCCGCACGGACTCGAGCGACAAGTACGAGAACGCCGAGTGGTACGGCCTCAACACGTACCAGTACTGCGACGGAGACGTGACGACGCTGGCCGACGCCGACGGCTTCTCGGAGCTATTGACAGACTTCACCAACTACAGCATGTCCATCCCGGTCATGCTGACCGAGTACGGCTGCGTGAACCCGAGCTTCCCCACGGTGGGCGACTACGAGGCGCAGCGCACGTGGCGTCAGGCCGGCTGGCTGCTGGGCGACGACTTCCGCAAGGTCTTCTCGGGCGGCTTCGCCTTCGAGTACTCGACCGAGATGGCCAACTCGGACGGCTCGGGCTCATCCGCTTCGGCGTATCCGTTCACGTCGTACGGCGCGCAGAACTACGGGCTGGGCTACTACTCGCCCGAGGACTGCGACTGGATCGACACCATGTGCTCGTACAACCCCATGCCCAACTTCTACAACCTTTCTACGCAGTACAATGACTCGGACTTCTCGTCCGAGTCCTCGTACGATGACTTCACGGCCGACTCGGACCGCGCCAGCCCCCCGGACTGCCCCTCGGGCTTCTCGGCCCTCGCCGACTCGACATGGGAGTCGGACAGCGTGGAGGACGAGTCGTGCCCGTCCGAGGTGCTCAACTACGAGTGCTCGGGCCAGACGGCCAGCGACTGGACCAGCTACGAGGGCACCACGTCAAGCGCGGCCAGCGGCGGCACCGCCGAGAGCAGCGGCGACTCATCGGATGCTTCGGCTGTCAGCGTGTCCATGGCCTCGGTGCTTCTGCTGGGCTCTGTGATCGCTACGCTGCTCTAGAAAGCGGGTGTCCTACTTAAGTGTCGGTGGGTGGTAGAAGGAGACGTAACACGCAGCAAGTGCTGGTCGGCGACAGATAGCCGCTAGAGCAAAGATAATGAACAAGCTGCAAAGAGATTGTATTCTAAGCGTACGAGAGCATTGTGTGGCTTCATGTGACGCAATGTCTAGCTGTCATGTCGGCGAATGTACTGTGCTCGTTGAAGTGAACTGTAATCTTTAGCAGCCGCATTAATTTTTGCTCGATCGACCAGACGACAGTGAGTAACGTTGCGTTGTGCCCTCTCTTGGTTGCACTTGAGGTGCTCCCTGCTCTTTCTTGCCCGTGCCAGCGCACCACCACAGCTCTCACCGACAGAAGCGGTTGGTCAACAGGCAGTGAGCATGAATGGCTCGGACTCGATGAACATCTCTACATGTATGGATACACCAGCAAAGGCTTGCTCGACAAGCAACAGCAAGCGCGTATCCACAATAGCGAGCGTGTCCGCGCTGAAGTGTCCAAGGGTCACAGTTGAGAGATATCAGGGGCATACAAATCCCCTTGTTGCGAAGGGAGCGTCTGACTTGATGGGGGCACTTGCCGTCGGACGGCCACCATCAGGTCACATTGGACAAGAGACGCTGAACTCGTCTTACTTGGCGTTTGTATGCGCTGGATTTGTTGCACCCAAAGTCACACCACACCGCTCATTCGAACACTTCGAGTCATTCACCACTCCTCAATTCGCCTGCCGCCCCTCACGTCGCCCTGCAGTCCGAAGGAGGCAAACTAACCATAGCCATGCAGCGCATTGCAGCCGTTGCAATGGCAATCGCCGCCGCTGCGGTCGTGCCAACGGCGCAGAGCTACACGAACCCCATCACCGTCAAGGGCTACAAGATGTTCGACGCCAAGACGGGGGACGCCTTCGCCGTCAAGGGCATCGACTACTACCCGCGCCCCAACACGGGGGACCTGGACTCCAACAACCTCGACTTCTTCACGGACGACAACGAGGACATCTGGCGCCCGGACATCGAGTACCTCGCGGCCGCGGGCGCCAACGCCGTGCGACTGTACGCCGTGGACCCGTCCAAGTCGCACGACCTCTTCATGTGCGCGCTGCGAGCCAAGGGCATGTACGCGCTGGTGGATCTTGGCGCCAGCTGCGAGAACTGCTCCATCACGGTGGACGAGTACCCGGCGTGCTATCCGGGCGCGCTCAAGACTCGGGGGGAGCAGATCATCTCCGAGTTCGCCCAGTACGACAACGTATTGGCGTTCAGTGCCGGCAACGAGGTGAATAACATTGTGGACGACGCGTGGACCAACGCCCCGTGCCAGAAGAAGTTCATTCGGGATATGCGGGCGTTCCTCGGAGGCTGCTCGAGCTTCCGGGACATCCCCGTGGGGGTGGTCATGGCCGACCCGGACACTACCAACAACAACCGAGAGGTGAACTCCAAGTACTACAACTGCAGGACGGACTCGAGCGACGAGTACGAGAACGCGGAATGGTACGGACTCAATACGTATCAGTACTGCAATGCGAAGGTTACGGAGCTGGCGTCGTCCGGGGGATTCGAGAAGCTATTGACGGACTTCTCGTCCTATGACTTGACTATCCCCGTCCTGCTCACGGAGTTCGGCTGCGTGAACCCGAGCTTCCCGACTGTTGACGGGTATGAGGCGCAACGCACGTGGCTGCAGGCTGGCTGGCTGTTCGACTCGACGTTCCGTGACGTGTTTGCCGGCGGATTCGCCTTCGAGTACTCGACGGAGAACGCCAATGCCAAGGACGAGTCGCCCTACCCGTTCACGAGCTACGGAGCTCAGAACTATGGACTGGGCTACTTCTCGCCCGAGGACTGCGACCACGAGTCGGTCCCGTGTGTGTACAACCCGATGCCGAACTTCGACAGCCTCGCGGAGCAGTACAACGCTACGGATGTGTCGGGTGAGAGCAACAAGGACGACTTCACGCCCGACCGAACTACTCTGCCTTCGTGCCCCGATGGATTCCCCGCACTGGCCGATGCTACGTGGGAGGTGGACAGCATTGACAGTCTGACGTGTCCGTCTACTGCCCAGCAGTATGAGTGCCCCGACCAGGAACCGAGTGGGGACTGGGCCAGTGATGCGGGATCCAGCTCCACGACGTCGTCATCGAAGACTTCTAAGAATTCCGACACTAAAGCCGGAAGTTCCACCACTGCGACATCAGGAACGGGTTCGACGGACGATGGAGGCAACACGAGCTCTTCGTCCTCGACTTTGACCCTATCCGTTGCGATGGCTGCCTCTGTGGCGGCGCTTGCAAGTATTCTTGTCTAATAGATCAGACCGAAGTTGTTTGATAAATATATTCGAAGTGAAAATAGTTGTTGAAGTGAGCGTTGATAAGAATGAATCGGACTGTGTATGCGACCAGAGAGACCTTATCAAATGTATTCACGTCTTGGAATTTTCCTCGTTCATTGTTGAAAAGCGATCCGACCACGCAAGCGAAGACACCACCAAATCCATCGAGTATGAACCTCACCGCAACTCTCTCAGCGTTGGTTGCTGCCCTCGCCGTCTCGAATGTGGAGGGCTACACGAACCCCATCAAGATCAAGGGCTACCGCATGTTCGACGCCGGGACGGGTGACCCCGTAGCGATCAAAGGCATCGACTACTACCCCCGTCCGAATGCTGGCACAAGGAACGAAAACAACATCGACTTCTTCACGGACGACCAGGAGTACATCTGGGGACCGGACATCGAGTATCTTGCCGCCACGGGCGCCAACGCGGTGCGTTTGTACGCTGTGGATCCTTCCAAGTCGCACGACGCGTTCATGTGTGCTCTGCGCGCGTATGGCATGTACGCTCTCATCGACCTTGCGGCCAGGTAAGCTGGAGAAATCGCGGTTTCAACGCAATCACGGCCATGTTACGTGAATAACACTTTTTTCTGCTGCCTCACAGCTGCAAGAACTGCGCAGTAACGAAGGAGCCGTACCCGGCTTGCTACTCTGCTGATCTTAAGAGCCGCGGAGAGCAGATTATCCTCGCCTTCGCAAAGTATGACAACGTGCTGGTACGTTAGATTGGCTGGCATTCGAGTCCCTTATTGCTCTCATGGCTAGGCTAACCCATGGATTTGCCTGCTCGACAGGGTTTCAGTGCTGGAAACGAAGTCAACAACGATGTTGAAGATGACGCCACGGTCAATGCGCCTTGCCAGAAGAAGTTCATTCGGGACATGCGCCAATTCATCGCCGGCTGCAACAGCATCCGCCAGATTCCCGTTGGTGTTGTAGTCGCTGACCCGAATGAAGTCAAAAACAACCGTGAGCTCAACGCCAAGTACTACAACTGCCGCACCGATGACGAGGACGAGTATGAAAACGCCGAGTGGTATGGAATCAACGCGTACCAGTATTGCGACAATACGGCCAAGAAAATCACCGACGGCGGCGCTGGCGGCTTCAAACAGCTCCAGACGGACTTCCTGTCCTATGACTTGACGATCCCAGTCATGCTAACCGAGTACGGGTGCCTCAACGAGGGTTTCCCGAAGGTTGGTAACTATGAAGCTCAGCGCACGTGGCTTCAGACCCAGTGGCTCTACTCGTCAGACTTCCGCAAGGTCTTTTCGGGTGGATTTGTCTTCGAGTACTCCACCGAACTGCAAAACTCGGCGTACTCTAAGCCAGCATCAGCTTATCCTTTTACGAGTTTTGGCCCGCAAAACTACGGACTCGGCTACTTCTCACCCGCCAACTGCGATCACATTACCGAGCCGTGCGTGTACAACCCGATGCCCAACTACGATAACCTGGCCAAGCAGTACAACGCTACCGATATTTCGGGAGAAACCAGCATGGACGAGTTCACTGTCGACCGCGTCACGCTTCCAACGTGCCCGACCGGGTTCCCGAAATTGTCGGAGATCACGTGGGTTTCTGACCAATACGCGAGTCTGGCGTGTCCGACGGCAATGCAGGCTTACACTTGCTACGGTCAGAAATCGAGTGGCACTTGGGCAAGCGGCTCGGGATCGGGTACAGTTGGCACTGCGCCTAGCAGTAGCAGTGGCAGCGCCGACACCGACAGCATTAACAACGACTCGTCGTCGGCAACTACCGACGTCGACAGCAGTAACAGCAGTTCGGCGTCGGCAACTACCGGCACTACCAATACGTGCGGAGAGACTTCTCAGTTCCTCAATTGCGTCCACCGCGTTGCTCTGGGTGATTTCGAGCGCGCAGATTTAAGGACATGCTGGTATTTGATGACAGCAGCAAAGCGTTCTGGTTAACATCCCCCCTCCCTTTGCTTATTCATTTGAATCACGATGACTCTCTTGTTTTTTATGGATTCGTTCACCTAAATGTCCTGATCGTTTTTTTTCGGTGAAATTTTACATTTAGTGACCATGAGGGATACCGTCGACACAACAAGGGTGCGTTGCGTTAGGCTGGGAGGACTACTTTAAATTCCAAAAAGTCTGCTCGGTTGTATCTAACGTTAGCTCGATTTTACCAACTCGAGTACAACTATATCTTCCATACTGGAACACTTTGAAGCTATCGGTGGCCAAATGCACTTGGCACAAAGCCTTGTCTCACCTTTTGCACAAAATTTCATTTTGAGTCATATTCCGGAATTTTC
>JAIKVJ010006873.1:0-10780 GCA_024679225.1 Phytophthora pisi
GCGCGCCGCGTCACGCGCTGCAGCTGCACGGGGGACGCCACCTCGTCCATGAGGAAGGTGCTGAAGCTCAGCTGGCCGCCGCCGCGGCCCGAGTCCGTGGCGGGGCGCTCCATGTCGCGCTTGGCCGAGAGCGAGTCGGCGGCCACGCGGTGCAGGTCCAGCGCGCTGCGGTTCATGCGGAGTGCGGGGTCTTCGCCTATTGGCGCTTTTCAGGCCGAAGCGCGTACTGGAATTGACGCTGCGCGGGCGGATTGCGATATCACGGGGTATGCATTGCAAGAGGTGCTTGGTAGTGCCAATCCGCCCTTTTTCTAGACGCGGACGGTCGGATCATGCAGGTTTTCGGGACTCTGTACTGAATGAACGACGAGCATACACAACACTCTGGCTACCTATTGCCGACTGTACCGACTGTACTTCTCTCTTGACGGGGATATCCCTATGGAGTCGATCCCTGCCAGCACCACTTCAGTGCCTGCATATATGGCCATGATGCCAGTAATAACGGTGCTCACGCAGCATTATACTTAAGAACTGTAGACGACTTCGACTTGGAGACGAGGCTGCTTTTAACGCCGCCGATCAAATCGTCCACGTTGAGACGACGGACGCCAGGTTGTGGGAAAGCGTGCACGTGTGGTGCTCGCAGCCGCTCGCCGCGGCTCTGCTCGGGTCGCTCGCGACGGCGCGAAGGCGCGAATCAGAGGATCGATCGATCGGCGGCAAGATATGAAAGCTCGTGCGATGTTCGCCATACAGAATCCTACCTAAGTACATTGACTACATTCATGATGGCTGGCATCCCACAGGTGTCAGCGAACCAAAGCACCCAATGCAACAACTTACCTTGTACTCAGAATACAGAAGTTCGACGGCGGTGGTCGGCTTTGACCCCATTGGCGACTTCGACTCCATCTTCCTCAGTTCGAAGTGCTTAAAGTATCGTCTTGGTGCTCACGGAAGCCTTGATCGACTATTCACGAGACCAACCAAAAGGGAACGAACATGAACGAACGACTATTATGCGTTGGCTCGCACCCTGTGGCCCCAGCATCGGCCCGCCTGCAGTTAAGATGAGCGACGCAGAATTCGACTGAATAAACTCTTACGGATACTTTGTACTGAAGACGAGTTCCTTGATAAGGTCGTGCGCTCAGAGGTTGAGTTTTAGTTTAGCTGGCTAAGGATAGGTTGGTGGTGGCGAACGCGTTGTTGTGTACGCCCCGCTTAGCCATCAAACGAAGGTCTGCTTGTTTCAACTACAGGCTGCTGAATTTAGCTCGTCCTGGGGGCCCACCGACACAGCTTCTTGGTTGTGTACAAGAAAGCTAGATCAGTGTCTGTTTGTTGACATTGAACCGGAGTGCGAAGGCTATAGAGTTGAGTTGCGTGTGCCATGGATGTGATCGAGACAGACAGGGCCGACGTGCAGGTGAACTCAGCAGGCGCCACCAGCTATGTGAACAACTACAAGATCATGACCATGTTGGGCGAGGGCACCTTCTCCAAGGTCTATCTGTGCCAAAACGAGGCTGGCAGCGAGTTTGTAAGCGTGCTTGGATGAACATGTCGTAGTGGCAACTTGCTCTAATGCCTTGGCTCCATTTTCCCTCCTTCACAGGCACTCAAGGTTATCAACAAGTCCATCCTGAAGCGCAAGCGTGAGTACAAGCGCGTCGACGGGAAGCTCGTGCTCTCCAACGCCTTCCAGGTGCAGCTCGTTTCTGAAACAGTGACGTATCATCGATGCAGGATTAACACGGCGCCTGCTTCTCTTATCTCTAGAAAGTTCAAAAGGAAGTGGCGATCATGAAAAAGCTAGCGCACTCGAACCTGGTGCGGTTGTACGAGGTGATTGACAGTCCGGCCGACAACAAACTCTTTCTGGTGCTGGAGCTCATTCGTGGGGGTCAGATCATGTACTGGGACGACAAGGAATTCCGCTACTTTGCTCGCAATACTTCGAGCGGCGTACTGGACAAGGACACGGTGCGCGAGTGCTTGCGCGATGTTGTGGCTGCCCTCGACTTTCGTACGTCTCTTTGCTTTGAATGGCCAACACAGCCAGCTAACGGTTGCGTTTTCACGATGGCCCAGTGCACCGCAACCACATCTGCCACCGTGATATTAAGCCCGAGAACATCCTCCTGTCTGGTACCCAATACAAGCTCGCCGACTTCGGCGTCGCGTACATGAATGAGGATGCACCAGCAGTTGCAGCCAAAGCGGGGGACGCCGCTGCGTTGAAACTTCGTAGCACGGAAGGAACGTACCATTTCCTGGCCCCCGAATGCACCACAGGAGACGAGTACGACCCGTATCAAGTGGACGTTTGGGCACTGGGGGTGACCATGTTCACGCTGCTAGTTGGAACGCTACCGTTTGGTACGAGTGTTGCGTCCTTGAGTGACGTTATGACTTCAATTCGCGAGGACCCGCTGATCCTTCCCCCCGACCTCGACCCGGAGTGTGCCGACATGCTTACAAAGCTCATGGAAAAGAACCCTCGGCTCCGTATTACGATCCCACAGCTCAAGACGCACCCATGGATCTCACGTTCAGGTGGTGAGTTGGATCGGAGACCGTCGGGGCTCGAAGTTATGGTCACCCAGCAGGAGATCGAAGCGGCCTTCACGCCCGTCAACAACTTTATCCTCGTCATGAAGCTCAAGATGAAGATGTCCTCGCGCTTAAACAGCGCCCGCAAGTCGCTCGCGAGCAGTCCAAACAGCAAGCGGCGGGTCGAGGCGATACCCGTCACAAAGTACGTTCCTCTTGCTCCACTAAACGCGGACAAATCCGAAGAAGGCAATGAGCTTACCCTACCAAAGGCTATGGAGATGGCTCCGAGCGAGCAGCCGCACGCAGTGAACGTCCGATTGCAACGCCGATCGAGTCGTTTGGTCGTGTCAATTAGTGAGACGGTGGGCTCCCTCACGTCGACAATAACTCGTCGAAAGAGTCAGGTGGGCGCCGCTATCTCGTCAGTAATCGACAGCACAGTCACTGCCGCGTCACCCCCTGCATCAGCAGAAAACTCTCCAGACAAGTCTCGCGTATTGCTACGTAGCATGTCCAGGCGTAACTCGTCAATCCGATCACTCATCCCAGACATCTCCCAGCGCACTGACAGCGCTAGAGCACCGGGGGGCTTAAAGGACGATCTGTCGCCTCTGCCCGGCGACGGAGAAACAGAGGACAAGGCCACCAGAAATGCTGACGACAGAAAACTGCTGGCCTACAAACTCGCATCCCCATGCAAAACTGAGAATGCCAGCAGCCCACCGCGAAGGCTATCACGAAAACATTCGATGTCTTTCCGTGGATTAGCCTCGACAGACGCATGCAGCATGTCGCCCACTGATTCCAGCGGAAATGAGTCGACGTTAAGTGCTGGGGGCGCTTCACCAACCCCATTGAGCTCGACCAGCAAGCTGTCACGGAGACTGTCACGTCGTGCATCGACCTCTTTTCGTGCTTCGCCCCTAACCATGGATATACCAAAACGTAACGAAGATCTTAAGGGAGGCGAAGGAGCTGCGACCAAAACTTCTCCGAGTGCTGTGATTGACCTTACGGACTGTGCAGCAACAGCGGCGTCACCAGCTAGCTGTAACTCCGATACAGCGACCTCGCCACGAATAATTCACTCAACCAGTCCACTCGGCACGTGCGCACTGAAGGTTGAGATCAACGTACCGAGCGATGAAGACCTTTCGCAGCCCATCCAAAAGGCAAAGCTGCCAGCTCTGGAGATGCACCTGTCGCCAGTGTCTTCGCCCTTGTCGTCCCCTGCTGCTCCCCCACACAAGCCTCTTAATACCGGTGGCGAGGAAACGTCGGAAAACTTTGCTACGCCCAGAAGGCGCTCAAGCAGCCCGTCCAAAACATTAGAGACAACCGGTCTCAGGTCGTTCAGACCCTCTCCTCTACAACGAAAGCGATCCTCCAGCTCGAACCTGGACGGGTCTTCGTCCAACTCGGACGAAGGAGAGAAACAGTCGGTCTCGGTCCAAAGCAGCAAGAGTCTTTCGCGAACAACTAGCCAAAGCTCTGATCCTCCAGCACGGGAGGAACCAGACTCCCCAAATACCGGCAAAAGAGCAACCAAATCTAGCAAACCGACGTCGCCCCTCCCGGAACCCGAGAAGAGGCTTCAGTCACCGTCAAAAACCGCGGAAGACGACGATCCCAACAGTGCGCTAACTCGCAAGTCGTCCCTGGCGAAGGTGCTGGACGAATGTCTGGCCGCTGGTCGGGCGGCTGACCGAACGATTGACACGCTAGCTCCGCCACCCGAGGCAACTGAAGCTCCAGTGAAGCCCCTGACGCCTACCCGACGGCACCAAGTCCCGCCTCTAGTTCGACCAGACGTCGACCACAGTGCGTTGAGTCATGGACGCCACCACCAGATCGCGCCTTTGCGCTCCCTCGAGAAGCCTCCACTAGTGGAGTCTGCGACCGAGCGAGACAGCCACTCACCGCCTCGGGCTCGGCGGAGGTCCCTCGTCCAAGCTCAGGACTCGATGCGGACGCTGTTCGGCGGCAAGAACACGGTCCGCCTGAGTATGCTGGACGAGAAGCGAGGCGCCAACCACGTCACGCCCGACGACGTCAGCGCCATCAAGTCCAAGGTCTGCGGCATCATGTAAGCTTAGTTATTGTTGTGCTTTGCACGAACTTTGGCATGCGATTAAGGGCTCTAAACCAACGAGCAAATCCTTCCGGTGATCATATCTCGCAGCCAAACTCTAAGTTAAAGTTAAGCTAATCAACCACCAGTACCAAGCACAACGCAGAGCAAGGACGGAGCGGTTGCCACTGCAAGAATAATTCGGTTGTCGCTGCAAGAAAACAAACTGCATAAATCGACAGAGCTGCGCTATTGAGCACTTCAAAATGTTGAGAACTCGTGAAGTGGCACCGGTGTAAAAAAATATCTCCATTTCCGGACCCCCGAAATCCCGAATTTTATAAGGGGCGTGTGACCTCAATATTTCTTCACTTTTTGCGTGCTGTACATTATCGGCAAGCTCTTGATAAAATCAAGCGAATTAGAGTGTTTTCCACTTTGTACGAGTGATTTTCACTTTCCAATTTTTGATGTCCGATTAGGTACGAAATTTGATTGGTCAACTTCAAACGCGATTATCTCGAAAACTCCAAATGGTTCGTAAGCATCATTTCGTTTGACGCGGTCTCAACTATATTATTTATATAATTTATATTATAAACAGGTTTGACTGTATTGGTAATCGTGGATAGCTGCTAGGTAGCCTATGTAGACCACCCACCTACGCCTGTTGATTTCGCCTCTTTGTTCAACTTTGTAGCTAAAGGTGTGGCGGCTACATTTATGGGGGGAATAAGAAAAAATAACATTTTGTTGAGGTATCATTATTCATTGGGGAAAGCTTGCGAATCCAGTCTTCAAGCCGATTTGCACCGCGTTCTTCGCAGTAGGCAGTTTAAACAGTCGTTGTAACGTTTAACCTATGTTTCGCAACATCTATAGCAAGGTGTTCATGCCCTACATGCAGATCCGAGTGTACTTCAGAAAGTCATTTCAGAAAATTAAGTGTCAATGACCGCTGAACACTTCGTGCATGACCGCGGCTGCCACGGGGATATATTTTGAAACCAATTTGGTAAAAGTATTTGCGTGTATATGATACAGGGGGGAGGTGCTGAGAAGCTAAGATACTACATTATCCGAAGCAATGCCCCTCTAGCAACCGGGGCCGTGAGGATGCTGCTATACTAGTACTACTGTAGATAACAGTCGCAAAAAGTCATATGTAGCCAGAATTTGTATGCGTTTGTTCTGCTCGTACTTAGTTGAGATGACTTGGTAATACGTGAAGAGGCGCATGGCGAACGATGCCGAGTCGTGGTGTCGGCAGTGCTGCTGTTCCAGCACGTTCCATTGGGGCGATGTGAATACTGTGAAGAATAATGTCATTGAAGGCAATGCAACCAAATTATATGCTTTTATCAGTCACTTCGCTGTGTATTTCACCAAACAAGCGGTCCTGAATCAGGAGTCCAGATTCAGGACAAGCCTCGGGCTTCGGATTGATCCGCTTGACAGCGGCTTTCTCATTAGAGATGCACAATAGAGGGGATTCAACCAAAAGCTACCGCTATATCTGTATGCACTGAACGACCAACCATGGTCCAGACGTGTACCATTCTGCTACGTGCTACCGGGAGATGCCCTAAGACCACGACTAAAAATCGTCAATGGAATGCGCTACAAGGAATTCGACGTAATATGCGGAGCTCCGCCTAAAGTATTAGTCAGATAGGATCATGTATATTGTATTATAGGACAATGCTCCTGCAATCCGTTGATTTTGACTTAGCTGTTTGTTCTTTAGCTAAACGGGGGGAAAAGCTAGGGAGCACCGAAAGCGGAGCACCGGAGCAGAGAAAGCCCAGGCATACGGTGGCAGTAACACCACATGAATGATTTGACTTCAACTTGACTAACCTAAGACTTCAATGCTCAGTGTGAGGTATTTACGGATGCGCACTCCTCCGCCCAGATCTATGGGATTCTTAGCGGATATAGATATCGATAATTTTAGATTTTGAGGCAACCAACGCCTTGGACTTAGAATGCATCTTCGCGCACCTCGCCACAACATAAACCACTTCATCTTGTCGCTACCACAACCGCTGGAAGCCATGGCTACAGGCGTGCCGCGAACCGACCCTCCACCACTGCTAGAAGCCATGGCTACAGACGCGCCCCGAACGTTTATCCTCGATCCTCCACCCCCGCTCGAATATCCGTCTGAAAGAGACGCAGAGGCTGCTATTCATGCGTGGACCCGCGCTCACGGGTACAATGTCTCTCGAGTGAAGCAAGAGAAGAACGCCAACGGAGAAGTTCGCTATCGACTGTTCGAGTGTGATCAATCCGATAAACCCAAAAACACAAGAAATATTGACCCTGCCGATCGAAAGCGACCTATGGTTCGCTCCAAGAGGTCACAGTGCAAAATGCGCATCAGTATCGTTGCGGTTGATGCTTCCAAAACGACGGGACCATGGCGAATAAGGCACACTCGAGATGGGAGCCGGTCTCACAATCATCCCGCCACTGACGACGTCCGAATTCACGTTGCCCATCGCCAGCGCGAAGCAAAAAAAGAAGGGCAACCAGTCTATGTCCACCAACGAGCTCATCGCTCTGCAAACCATGGCTGGTGTCTCCAATGGACAAATGTTTGCAACGATGCTTCTCAACGACAAGTCAACTTTAGTGATCCCTAAGGACATTTCGAACGCCAAAGCCGCTGCTCGTACGGCGTTGCTCGAGACGAAGACCAGCAACGAGGCGCTGTTCGAGCTGCTGCGCAAGAAAGAGTTTCATTTCTCCTACGAGGTCGACCCCGACACGAACCGACTTCGCTACTTGATGTGGGCCCATCCGGCTACCACCAAGTTGGCCCGCAACTTTATGGATCTGTTGATAGTCGACTGTACCTACAAGACGAATCGATACCGCATGCCGTTGTTCAACGCAATCATACTGACAGGGATGAATACTATCTTGCCATTCGCGCAAGTCTGGCTGCCAGGCGAAGCTGAACCAGATTTCAACTGGGCTTTTACTAAATGAGGGAGCTCATGGAAGAGACTTCCGTTCCGTTGCCGCGCGTGATTGGTTCCGACCGCGAGCTGGCCTGCACAAACGCCTCGGACACTGTCTTCCCGATGTCGGATAAGTTTGTGTGTCTTTGGCACATCAGGCGCAATGTTCTAGCTCCAGCAAAAAAGAAGATAGGGGAAGTTGCTGTTCGGAACGCTGCCGCTGTGGGGAAGAAGAAAACGAACTTGCTGGCGACCGATATTTTCATGGCGAAGTTTGATCAGACGGTTGAGTCAGCAACGGAGCACGAATTCGACGAACGAGCCGCGGGTTTGCGTAATCTGAGCGCTGAAATAGGGAGATACCTCGATGCGCAGTGGTGGCCCCACAAGAAGAAGTTCGTGAGATGCTGGACGGATAAATTCAGCCACTTCGGTTGCCGAGACACCTCCACTGTTGAAGGAACGCACGCAACAATGAAGGGGTGGCTCGACAATTCTCGTGGGGACTTGCTGAAGGTTTTTCAGGACCTGATTCCATGGTGGCTTACAGCGGCATCAAGAAACCGTCTTCAGGCGGCGAATAACGCCGGACGGATTCCAATTGTATTCCGGGGGGTTGAACGATATTCTGCAATCGTCAAAATAATCAGTGTCTGGGCAATCACGGAGACGAACGCGTTGTGGGCGAAGGCTCATAAAATTGTTGTTCATGGGCTAGAAAGAAGTACGTGCACGGGGACATTTCGAAGAATCCACGGCCGTCCATGCCTGCATGAGCTCATGCTTATCATCGACTCTGAGGGTCTGCTAAAGCTGGAGCCACAGCACTTTGACCGTCACTGGTGGCTGCCGTCGGCTCTCAAGGGTGCGCCTCCACGCATCATAGAGCCTGTCTCCCTCCGCAGGGGACTACAACAAACCCAACATAACCCCCACCGAGTCGGATACGGTATGCACAGTACACGCCGCGAGCCTTCCAGCTTTGAAATCATTGAGCAAAACCTAGCAGCCGCAACAAGCACCCCAGTGCAACTTTCGTCCTTCCAAGCCCTTCTCGACTGTGATGACACCGAGTTCCAGCAGGTATTCTGCCCACCCCGTACGTGGGGTTATGCCGGACTACGAGCACTAGGCGAATAACCGATTCGACATTTGAAGTGCACTTTGATTTGCATTCTAAAATATATGTATCTTCATCTCGATCTTGTGTTGAAGTCAAATCATTCATGTGGTGTTACTGCCTCCGTATGCCTGGGCTTTCTCTGCTCCGGTGCTCCGCTTTCGTAGCTTTTCCCCGTTCGGTTGGGTAGTGTAGAGTGATGGTGGTACGGATGTTGTGCTTACGAGGTGGTCAAAAACTTCGACCTTCTCTGCAGCCGGTGACGATGTCACCGAGTACCTTAATGCTTCCTCCTCTTTCCGCCTGGCAGGCGAGTCCGCAACCGAGCGTAATTGGTAGTAGGCGAGGAGCGCCTGTATGCCATAACAAGTGCTCAGGTGAAAATGCCATTGATTGGCTAATATTAGCCTGTATGTCATAACAAGCACTATGTGATGACAAAGGGATGCCGGTAGCTGATTATTGAAGTTGTCGTGTTGCAAAGTGGACACGAGATGTACATGTACCGACGATTTTATGTTCGTATTAGCGAAGGGTAGAAGTACAGACGAACCCCCCAGTAGTGGAACCTGGTTATTCGCTTACCCCGATCAAGTCGATAGCTGCTTCTGTCTATATAACAGTACTTTTGTAAGGGTGGACACATTTCCCTTTGAAATCCTATTCGAAACCCGGTGCCACTACTGGGGGGTTCGTCCTGTAGTTGACTGTGTCGCGCATTTTCTCCGTAGTAACGACTGCGTCGTAGAACTCGATCACGCTGAGCTTGTGTTGAAAGGAGACAGCAACACGCTTAAACTGCTTCGGCAGCTTTCCTGTTCCTGTTGTGCGTGTCCGCCCTCCCTGCTGACCTGGAGAGCGGGACATCACTTTCCGCGGACTTGGCGTGCGCTCCATGGTTGTTCTCTTGCAATGACTGGCCCTCTTTTGCTGCATTTGCTCTATTTATACCCTACGTATTATGAAAACTCAACTGATGAGCTGGGTAAATGGCGCGATATCATTGGCTAATGCCTAGTATGAAGTAAGAGATCTGTCTGTAGTATGAGATCTAAATTACGGTACATGTACCGGTGGTGGCACGATCGACTCTGCCTTGATCTCCACTACCAGTACAGTACTTATAATGTACTTAGGAAGCGCCCACAGAAAGGCACCCACATTGGGTCTTTTGAGCTTTTCAAGATCGGAATCCTCATGGGCTCAACTAAGGCCTCCATAAGGATGCTGACCTCACATGTCAATGCCGCCCCAGTATGTATTCAGCGCTGGGCTTGATCGAGCGACGGCTGCGATACATCCAGACATTTTCGATCCCGAAGATAAAGCAAATCGACCATCTGACGCCTTGCTGCTCTCGAGCTTTGCTGTTCGTACTGTAGGCTCATGAATCAATTGCATGTCACCAGTTCGCAATTTGCCCTTTGTTGCCACAGCGTCGACAGAGGCCCCCAGAATCTGCAATAATGCGTCTGCTTCACGTCGCCGCCGTTGCGGCGCTCGCCCTCTTCGCCTGCTGCGACGCTGCCGTGGCCGATCCCAAGAGCTCCAAGTTGACTTCAGCCGACGCCGCCGCCCTCAATGATGGTAACAACGGACGATTTCTGAGGAAACGCGACACAGAGCTCGACACGAACGACGAGGACAGGGCGACCGCGGAGCTGGAGAGCGTGACGGAGCGCGCGGGAGGGGTCAAAATTAACTACAAGGGCTTCTACAGGGCGAAAATGGCCCCCGAGCAGGTTGCCAAGGCGATCGGTTTGTCGCTTGGATCGACGGAGCGAGCGAAAGAGCTGCAGCGGTTCTACCTCGGTTACTACTCGTACTACACCGCTATGAAGCGTCGTAAGCGTAGGAAGGAGCTTGAGGGATATATTTACCCGTGAGTGAGGAGCGATATGCTTGTTAGGCCGAAACCTTAAGCGAACTAACGCGTACGTTTTCATGCTAGCTTAGTAAAAGATGTTTCACTACCGCCTTACTTTAGCGGCGGCACCAAATGCTTAGGATGGAGTAAGCGAATGGGGTTTTAGCGGACGTCGGCAGACACCTCATCGG
>JAIKVJ010006874.1:0-10663 GCA_024679225.1 Phytophthora pisi
TTAGCAACTTGCACTTGCAAGCTACTTCCCGCTAGAAGGTCTGGTCCCTCCATTTTTCGCTAAACTCAGTACCCATCATCCAGCAATCGCAAATCTCGTCTGCATACCTGTACTAGCTCTGCGAGGTACATTCGACATCGCTATTCCAGATTTGCCGGGGAGATCTGTATATAGTATTGTGGAAACCGCTTCATTTGCCTACAGATCTCCCCGGAGAATCTGCAAAGGTCGGATCAATAAAAGCTGCGAGGTTACAAAATTCGCAAAGGTTGAACAAAAATGGAAATATACTGAGTTTGAGCTAATGATGCCTGGATATATCTTCCCGCCTTACGACATTTTCCTTCTCAAGTTCATCTAACTCAGTACATCCTGCTGACAGCTGGAGCAAATCTCGAGCATGGCTGCACTACCTTTGCGAGGTACATTTGTACATTGCTCGTGCAGATTTGTGGGGGAGATCTGTAAATGGATTGATTAGCACCCTGATTTAGCTCGATCGATTTACAAATCGATCGCGTCCTGCGATGCATATGTGAGTGGATGTGCAGATTAGGCGGTCGTTTTATGGAAGCCAAGTCAATATAGCCGCGTTTAGAGCAGAATGCCCACCTTTTACTGGGCAATCGCGCAGCCATGCGATGCATCTAGATCGCGATAAATTTCACCCCTGATTTGACCTCTGATTAACTAAGTGATGAGATCTAATAAGGGGTTGCTACAGATAGGTTCTCACAATAATAATACTTGCACGATAATATAATTCTTGTTATCCCGCGATGAGCGTACTGCACACCTCCATCTTTCTGGCCCGCGCTTCTGTCGCTTCGTGTTGGAGTCTTGGAGTGCATGCACACAAACATAGTGGAAGCCAGTGCAATATACATTGCCTTGATCACCTTAATCCGACCGATCAACGCTCGTGGGTTTTCACCTGGTGTAAAACTTCTTCAGCAGCGTAATGCCTTCCTCGTTGAGGACGCCCGACATGCACAGGAAGCCAAGGTGCACTTTGCTGTTTGGAAATACGCTAGTCGAGCGGCACAATTACATGAAAAAACAGAGTCAAGTTAGCTGTACCAACTTAGCACGCATACAAGCAAAGCACACTAAGAATCTCACCTGCGCTTGCGCAGGTTCAGCGCGGAGCTGCGCACGCACACAATATACATTTTTTTTCGTGCAATCGATAAATTCGTTTTTCGCAATACAGGGCCAAGGAACATGATATTTGACACACGGATAGATGTGAACAATAAATAGGTAATAGGCAAGTTTCAACATCATATGGATGAATATCATCAAACTGCCGACAGCATACACTATAACCTTGATTTTTGTATGGTCCTGTGAGCCAATAGAAACACATCTTAAGCCTTTTAACGAATCATACAGTGTTCAAGCGAAATTTTAGCCAATTAAAACACGTCAGGGGTAGGGTAACACCTATCGACACGTGGCCGACGCACAATGTCGGCAGCGACAGCTATACAAAAAGTGAGTTATTCACATATTTGCTGGATTTCAAGAAGCCAACCGACACTAGACTGGAAAACAATGAGCCTGCAAGACCTCGCTCCAGAGAACACGAAGCGCGCGCAAGCAACAGCAGTTAACGCCTTCACGGCTTTCCTCGCCTCCGAGAATGTCACTCTCGAATTTATCCGCGCTACCCTCCTGGCAGACGCCAGTGGTTCGGTGCTCGTGAAGTTGCTCGACCGCTTCGCGATGCACCTCGCGTTTGCTCAAGGCCGAAGCGGGGATCTGCGCAAGCGGAACACCGTGATGAGCTACTACCGGAATGTCAAGAAGTGGCTGCTGAAGGATTTCCTCCAGCACCGCCACATTATGGAGCAGCGGCTACTCAAGATGGGTCGCATTTTGGAGCGGCACTGCCTCAAACGGCAGCAAGGTGGTATGTGACGAAGGCGCCAGCATGCACCAAGGCCGACTTGCGCTCTCTGATCGACGGACTGTACTTTGATGCGAGTTCTGCCAAGGAGTATCAGGATGCTGCGCTCCTATCCACCATGTGGTACGCGCTTGGACGCGCGTCCGATCTCGCGTTTATCCAGAAGCGCAACTTGTCGGTCGGCTCGGGCAACGTGCTATTCCTTCGCCGGATCCGAGCGAAAACGTCGGAGGAGCAAGGCCTCTCTCTTCCCAGACAAGAGCTCCTTCATCACGTGTCCGCTCTACGCCATCGCCATGGCACTGGCGATGCCAACATTCCCGGTATCGTCTGTACTCGACCTCGAGCACCTTTCGGGGCTGAACGTTGGAGATGAAGCGCCAGCAACGGAGGATACGCTACTTACCGATGCGCTTGCCCACTGTAGTGATGATGATGATCCTGCTAATGCATCGCCGGAAGCCACCTCTCCGAGACGTAAGTCTGCCCCGCTGAAAATGCAAGGGTACGTCAATCGAGTGCTCAAGACCGCAAGCGCACGTCAAGCTAGTGCTGGTGTTTCAAGTCGCCTCTCGTCGCATTCTTTCCGGCGGGGCGGTGCGCAGCATGCCAACGCGGATGCTTCGCTAAGTCCTCAATAGATCTTCGATCGTGGCAGTTGGAATAAGGCGGCGACGAACAAGGCATTCGCCTACGTTTTCAACACCACGAATGAGGACACGAAAGTATCGAAAGTGCTCAGCGACTGGAAGTCGAACGACAACCCGACCATACGTTCGGCTGCTGCATTCGACTCTGCAACGACGACGAAGATTCGCAGGCTTGGTCGCATGTTGTTTGGGCCTAGCTTGGAGCTTGGGGACGCCTCATTGATCGTCGATGATCACGTCGCAGACCTGCTAGTGGCATCATTGGTTCAGCACTTTCCTGAGGTCAACGAGAGGTACCCGATGAGCCCATACACTTCGCGGATGCGCATGTGTCTTTTCCCTCTTCAAGTGTCGATGCCGGAGCTGCTAGGCTGGAGTGTGGAGCTGAAACGACAAGCAAGTGAAGTTCAAAAACCCTTCACACGTTAGCTTCAGTTGATCAACCATCTCAGTGCAGTCATAGCCCAACTCGTGGAAGCGAACAAGGCGCAGTCGGAGCGCATGGAAGAGTTGAAAAAAACGGGTGCCGGTTGGTGGTGCAGTTGCTTCCCAGGACGGCTCAACTCCAGAT
This sequence comes from Phytophthora pisi, assembly GCA_024679225.1. NCBI lineage: Eukaryota > Oomycota > Peronosporomycetes > Peronosporales > Peronosporaceae > Phytophthora > Phytophthora pisi. The sequence goes on from JAIKVJ010006874.1 coordinate 3,134, forward strand.
ACGATCACTGACCGTATCGACCGGTCATCGGCCTTGGACACCCCGATGAAGCCAACCAAGCCCAAGGTCCGCGCAGCCTCGAAGACCGCAGCCGCAACTTGGTTTGAGTGGAACACGAAAACCCCTCGCATCTGGGAAGTCTGTGTCGATCGCCAGTACAAGTCTCAGTCAACGCAGATTGTCGCCTTCATGAAGCTGTTCCTACATCTGGGATTCAGCCTTGACACTACCACTGGAGAGTACGCAGACCGTGTCATGCAAGCTGGCAACACAGCTCAGAAGAATATGCACGAGTTTCTTCAAGCGCGAGGTATCAAGTGCAAGTTCAGCTCGGGCCTACTGAAACGACTTCGCGCACTTCATCGAGATGGAGTTCTAGACGAGCCCATTACCCGGTACCGGGCAAGTTTGGCTCTTGGCCAGATCGCCGACCCTGCTCCTGAAACGACAAAGGAGTGTTCTTAGAAGAGCTTTGGGATTTTGGGGAAATCATGCGACTTTACAGTTTGATGGAGTTTTTTAACCTATTAAAGGCATGAACTTAAATAAGAGCAAATACAATTCCCATGGTTCGTTACACATTCAAACCACTGTGACATACCTTCACCATTTTGCAATCGCCAACACGAAGTCGATGGTTCACCTCAGCCAGAACAAATTCAAGCGCGCTGTTAGAGCATTTATTAGGCGTGAGTTCCCCTTCGCGTATGTTACAGATGAAGCTTTACGCTACCTTCGCCACGAGCTGCGTGACCAGGTTACCGAGGCTCCAAGCCCAAGGAGACCGTTGTTTGACGTCTTCTCGCTGTTGCAACAGCAGACTGGTCGTAGAATCGAAGGCCACCATGTTCTGGCATGGCGCTCTTCGCGGCGCCGCAGCCTCCGACAGCTTCCCAGTACCGGCGCGGATGCATCTCATGCAGCTGCCCACGAGTCGACGGAGGCGCGCGAGGCTGACGGCAACCTCGCGCCAGCCAACACTCCGCTAGGAACAGAGGAGAATGGGGGCGCCGTTACCACTATTGCCACCGCCACCGCTTGGACCAGCACCGTCGAGAACCGCCAGCACTGCCGCTGAAGCCATACCCACCAGCACTGCTGTTGAAGCCACACCCGCCCTGACTACTGCTGCGAAGCTTGCCGCCGATGCTGCTGCTGAAGCGAAGCACGCTGTCGCTGTTCCTGTTGCAGAAGAGAAGCACGCCACCGCTGCTCCTACAGCCGAAGAAAAGCTCTCCGTCACCACTGCCGCCGTCGCCGTCGCCGAGGAAAAGGAGACCACCACTGCCGCCGTCGCCGTCGCCGAGGAAAAGGTGACCACCGCCGCCATCGCCGTCGCCGAGGAAAATGTGACTACCGCTGCTTCCAGAGCTGACGCTGCACAACCGCTCGCTGATTCTGGTGACGACTTCAGCGACGACGACGTGGTCTGGATCCCAGCTCCAAGCGGTCTACCTGCCACAACTGGCGCTCGATGCCGACGATGGGCGCGACGACAGGGAGGCGAGCGAGACGGAATGGGTCCCGACGGAAAACCTGGCCGCTCCTCCTTCCACAGCCCCGCAGCTCTGCAACATCCACGCAATCCCAAACTCATACATGAGAAACGGCAAGAGAGTTTACGTTGTTGAGTGGGAGCAAACCGAAGCGCCTGCCACGAATCTGCCTCGGAACATGGTTGCCGCATACAACCGACGCCGCAGAGTCCTTGTCCGTCGAGCCTTTATAGAAGACCAAGCTGGCTACGGCCGTGGACGACTTCGAAACTCGGAACCTGCACCAGAGCGCCGCCGTCGCCGACCACTTCGACGACTTCGCAGAGCTCTTCACTTCTAGAAAACACAGGCACAAGACAATAGTTCGAAGGGTTCAAGCGCATATATTACCATTGAGGAACGACTACCCAAGTACAACGAGGTTAAGCTGCTTTCGGGGCACACCAAGTTTTGGGTAGTCTTCACCTCGCAGAACAGCAAGGCTACGCCATAGGATAGCACACCAAGCTTAACACACCCGCATCAAGCCTACATTAATGCATACACACTAACACCAATGCCAACAAACGTCAGACACGTCAACCCAAGTGGTGTGGCACACACGGATCCGGTTGTCACATTAGGATCCCCTGCATCGTATCGCATATAATAATAACTAAAGTTTTGAAAACTAGAAGGAATTGGCCGTTTCATTATTCAAATGGTTTAGCAGACTGTTAATCTTAAAACGATGCAACATTATTGTAAATATTTTCGATTTATTTTATTGGCTGGATAGAGTTTAGGTCCGGATCCGTACCCACTTATTGTTACAGTGACTATGTTGGGATAATTAGGCAGGAAGGAGAGCCAGTAGTGGATGGGATTCAAGCCGGATGGGAAGGCTGGGTACAGGCTAACATAAATCAGAGTCCAATTGGCTTGGGAACCACACACTTTGTCCTTAGTATTGGGATTAGAATTGGTCCATACTTTAATCAAGTGATTTTCCCCCCGCGCACGTGGCAGACTGCTGGATAGCTTGGCCAGCAGCTCGCGCCCTTCGGCCCTCGCCCTCCCCCCCACACACTTCCCCGCTAATAGGAGGCGGCATGCAACGCAAAGGAAAAAAGAATACAGCACCCCCAACAAGGCAGCAACTCCGGATCTGGTATATTACCTATCGGATCCACAAGATCTACGACCAAGACCAAGGATCGACCTACCCAGACCTGCGTGAAGGAACCCCCACTGCGGATCAACCCCAACATCCCCGCCAAGGACGTTCAAGGTCACTCCCTGCGTGTCTTGTGTCAACGAGAAAGCAGATCCAGCCCGCCGACGGGTACACAAGGTGAGCCACTCAGCAACCTACGGTTATCGGATTTCACCGTGAGTCCCAAGATGATGCGCATGTGAGCAACGAATCAGGAGATGAAGCGCCGACGGAGCTAGGATCACCGGCGGCGTCGCTGCAGAATGGATCCTCGAACGGACAGAGTGCCAGGAGGAACTCTACCGGTGGATCGGAGGCGGATCAAGACGACTCTGATCTCGAGGAGATGCCTCTACCCCCTCCACAGGTTCTCTCGAGGACCCCGCGAGTTGTGCTGTGAAGCAGGACTCGCCGGACGAGCACCCAGCAGCGAGAGCGGTCGGATCCTCGACCAAAACCCCCGCGCAGAACCAAGGAGCCACGTCCAAGAAGAAGACGCGAGCAGCGCGGAAGAAACTAAGGGCTCCGGACGCGGAGCCGGAAGATCGAAGCGTGACCAAGGCAACATGAACGCAGTCCAAGCTGGAGGGGGCCTATCGGCGGATCGTGCTGCAGGACTTCCTACGGGACCACCCCGTGATGCGGATCCTTCAGCTACAGTTACCTGAAGGACTCACGGGACCAGTGCAAGCCCCGTCCTTAACGATGAACAAGCTGGAAGCCGCCACAGACCTGCTGCGCCTGGCGCAGGAGGCGGGCCTGGCTGTCGGTGCCTTCGAGGCGAATGACCTCTTCGGTTTGGAGCTGGATACGATCCGACTCGCGGCGGCCGCACTGTTCAACAAGCTGAAACCAATCGTAGGGACAGAACCAACTCAGCCTAATTACGCGAAGGAGAGCCAACCTCCGACGCCTGCGTATCATACGGGATCTTCCACCTATGAGTCAGCCACGTCGGAGGTGGGATCGGACAGCTCGACCGAACCGAAGCGCATGCCGCTGGGCCCAGCAGGCACTCACTGAGCAGCTACTGAACCGATCAGTAGCCGGACCACGCGGGCGGAAACTACATGGCCGGCTTAGGCCCCGACACGCCCGACAGCTCGGTCGCCCGAGGTAGACCCTCCGCACGAGTCAACGAGCGCATTGGAAAGATGCTTCAAGTCAGCTATGGATCAATTCTCACATCAGTCCCCAGGACGGACCCAGCCGCCGCGAGACGGAGCAGGCCGATCACAGCCTACCTAGGAACGCAGGACGTGGACATGGAGTTGGTAGGATCTCACGTTCGTCCAGAGAACTGGGAGTATGACCCGGACGACACCCGGAGGCTAGCAGCAGCCTCTACAGCTGCAGCAGCGACACCTCTAGCTGGGACAGCCACGATCCAACGGGTTAGGATCTCGGCTATCTCAGACCTGAGGGAATTCACCGGAAAAGACCACGACGTAGAGCGCACCCGAGCTTGGATCAGCAAAGTCAAGTCAGCCTTCTCTAGAGATCAAGCTTCGGTCGAGGAGAAGTGCCTCACCTTTGCGGTTCTCCTCACAGTCCCGGCCGGGAACTGGTATCGACAGCTGAGCCGGTCGACGCGGACGAAATGGACAGACTTGGTGAAAGAATTCCAGTCACAGTACTGTGGGCTGGGAGTGTCAGTAGCGTGGCAGTATTAACATGCGCGTAAGCGTGGGGACGAGCCTCCGCTGGAGTATCTGCACCGGCTGAACGTGGCGGACATGCGCGCTCGCGTCAAGACCAAAGACGGGGGCGCCAAGACCCGCCGTGAGCACGTGAAACACTTCATCGAAACCTTAGGAGACTCCGAGTTTGAGGATCAGCTGACGCTGTTACAGTTGAGCGACGCGGAGGAGCTCGAAGAAGTATTACGAGCGCGAGCGCGATCCAAGTCTCGGCACAAGAAGCCGACAGGAGGCAGCAAGCTCCGACCGAAGCCAGCAGCGACGCCGCAGCCATCGGCACCTGCACGAGCGGTGCGCGCGATCCATCTTCCAGCGTCGGACAGTGAGTCAGACACAGATGAGTCAGGATCGGAAGGAGAGTTGCACTGGGCGTACGTGGCCGCGGCAAGCGGATGGACAACGGTGGAGACCGCGCCCGCGTGCGGCGAAAGCTCGATGTCACGGGCCCTAGCGCAGCCACCTACAGACCTCGGTGTGCAAGATTGCCGACCGCGTTTTCCGAGCGATGGACAGCGCTGCTCGCATTGCGGATCGAGGAAGCATTCGGACCTGGGGTGTTGGAAGCACCTCACCTGCCAAAAGTGCGGCAAGAAAGGCCATCTGATCGATGCTTCTTCGTGTGCCGTGGGTGCGGCGAGCTCCACGACCACGGCAAGTGTCAGATGGAGGAGTTCTACAGCCTGATCCGACAGTTGTTCGATCCTAGCAAACATCCGGGACTCCTGCCTGAAGCGACGGAGAAGATGTTAAACTAGAACGCTCACCGGGTTTGAATCCGGTACGAGACGAGCGTTCTACGTTTTGCATCTATGCATTTGTGGACAAGCAGTTGAGACGTCCAGGCACGATCGCAAGATCGGGGCTCTCTGATAATACACGTGATCATGAAGGGAAACGTGTTGCTTCTGTTGCAAGTCTGCGTGCACCCGATGAATACATGAGGACCGAAGTGTCTATGCCCCTGGATCGGATGCCTGGAGAGTCGAGAGGGTACTGGAAGTACTATGTACCTGGGAAGCACTTTAAGGAGGCCAAGGTCAACAGCAAGGTCAACAACGCCAACGCCGTAGTCATGCGTGACTCGGGATCCGAGGTGTCGATTATCGACACCACCTTTGCTCGTGAGGTAGAATGCTATGTGGATACAAGTCAGAATCAAGAGTGTCTCGGCATAGGCGAAAAGCTGTACGTGGCGACTGGGAAAACGGAGATCAAGCTCACGCTGGCGGGAAACCTGGTGTATTATTATGACGTGTGGGTGGGAGATGACCTGCCACCGGACTACCAGGCGATCCTGGGCATGGACTTCATGGTACTGGCCGGCATTCGCTTGGATCTCGGAGACGGATCGATGTGTCTACCTAATGAGATCCGAATCCAGTTGCATGGACGGAGGCAGATCTTTAGTGACCGAGATCGGACGGTGACGATCGGCCAGTGTATGTCGCTGGCAGCATGCGAGACGGCCGAGCTACCGCCGCACATGCACCTCTCAGATTCCGAACAGCTATGGCTCTCGTAAACAGTGGGTACCTACGTTGGCCGCGGGACTAGGAGCGACGCGCTACCTGCAGATCACCAATGTTGGAGATACGCCGATCTGTCTGCAACATCACGATCAAGTGGGCATGTGGTTAGTCGGGGATCACGAGCCTCGCAAACCGGGTTTCGTGTCCGTCGGGTCGAGGAGGTATACCGAGTGGCAGAACTTGGTGCACAGCGCCACGACCGATAGGCGGCTCGATCCAACTTCTGAGTCTCCACAGCCTGCGGTCCCTAGACCTGTGTACCCGATGCCCAAAGCGATAATGAGCCGGCCGGAAGAAGCTTCTAGAAGTCGACGGATCGTCGCGCATGTGTCTATGTTGCAGTGGGAGAGACAGGCCCTGGCCCACTCGGATCAAGCGCAAGGCGCGGAGGTGGGGGCAGAGGTAGTCGGAGCTGGAGACAGACAGGAAGAGAAAACCCCAGTGGTAGCCGAGGGAAAGGATACGCTGTGCACCCAAGGTCAAGAGGTCCTATGGTCAGCGGAGCAGGGACCGGAAGTTTCGCCCTTGGGACCAGCAGACGCGCCTGCTGGCGTGGCTCCGAAAGACGGATCGACCGTGACTCACCTGGGAGATGCGGAACCCATCCCCACGGTAGCTAGAAGCGCAAAATGACAGCCAATTTCTATCCCGGTCAGTGGATCCCTGCTGCCGTCTTGCCACCAATCGGAGCCAGTAGACAAAGAGGCCGTGGGTACGCAAGACGACGCAGCGGAGGACCTGGAGGCCCACGCCGAAGGCGACACCCCAGCTGAAGCGTCGGCAGATCTGCAGGAGGCAATCCAAGGACCAAGCGACACCACGAGGACGGAGCCGACAGGTGCAGAGATCGAAGGTGCAACCACAGCGGAGGGGACATATGCGCGTGAAGCGAGCGCCCTGTATGCAGAAGATTACGAAGGAGAGTTGGCGGTACTACCCGAGGTGACGGCTACTACAGCTGAAGTCAAAGTAGAGGATCTAGATGTGTCGACGTGGAGGAGAACTCCCCGGAAGAGATCCACCAACTGATCGATGGGATCTGGGCGTACAAGCATCTCCTTATTGGAAAAGGAATCGCTTTACCCCCGCCCGCCGTAGGCGCAGTATGCGATATCGATGTCGGAGACGCGAAGCCAGTCGCGCAACGCGTGCGCAAGGTCGCTCCACAGTTCCGAGAGAAGCTCGCGGATCTCCTCAAGGGGCTGCTCTCGGCCAAGATCATCAGCACTTCCACGTCCCCGTGGGCGTCTCCTATTGTGGTCATCATTAACCCCCCCCCCCGCACTCGCGAGGTTTTTCGGTCCCTGGCTTTGATCAATATACACCATGTTAAAGCTGTATACTACATGTTAAAAGTATGCGTATTTGATCTAACTATTGCCTTCCGTAAGTACGACACATTTCTATAACCTGCGGGAAACTGGTTGACACAGACAGACGCACATGTTGTCTAAGACGCCCTCGGATGGGTAGCTAAATTTCAACAGGGTGTATATACTACAACTTGCAGTGTCATTTTTATTGATGGTGAACAAAAATCAACCACATGGGCGGGTCTATGCCGGAAGTATCCTATGATTGCATCCCAACATACCAGACTATGCATGCCT